>JZKD02S1541120.1:0-10457 GCA_000966675.3 Picea glauca | reverse complement strand
AGTTTATAACAACAAATGATAGTTTTGTAACAACCACAATGATTATTCTTTAAAATGCTTGATAAAAGACTTGAAATGATAGCTTTAACTAGGCAAATTGATAATAGATAGTCACAAGCAATCTTAGCAATGTCTAGCTAGCATAACATATCACTTTTATGGTTAATTTCTTTTTGTTAGATGGTTGTAGCAATATTTTTCAACAACAACAAGTAGGTTAGTGATTTAGGCTAATCTCAGGTTAGTTGGATTTAGTAGGTGTTGAAGAGAAGATGTTCTAAAAACTGTTTGATCAATCAACACTTGTAATGGGTAGACTAGTGCCTTCAACTATAATGGAGTCAATGATGGCAGCAGCAAACTCTTAGGGAAAAATATCAATGATAATATTTAGACAAAGCGAATAGAGAGGATGAGAGAGGTGTCAGTATCCCAAGGCCTCAAAAATCCAAGTCCTCGAGATAATTGCTAGAAAGTAATAAAATTTGGCCCTAGCGATTTCTCTTTTCCTTTGACAAATTGAAATAAAGAATGAAATAGGAAATGAAGTAGGGATACTAGAGTGCTACGATGGAAGGTATCTAGTATCTACTTCTAAATAGTTTCCTTTCAAGAAATTTTAGCAAGTGTAATACTATAGAGAAAAAGATTGTAACATATGCCTTTCTCCTAGGGTTTCAAGCAAGCAATTTCATAATATTTGACATGAAACATGTAAATTCACTATAAGAATTCATTCACAATAAATAAATCCAAATTTTCTACATACTTCACCAAGAATAATCAAGCACAAACCCTAGTTGAAGATCCTCCACATGAAAATTTTCCAAAATACACTAAGATTTGCCTCCCCAAATTTTGCGCACCACTTAATTTCAGCCAATAATCCTTAAAGAGGGCCGAATTTCAGACCACCACTTGTGTGATGAGTCAATCATGAAAAAATGAGAGTTTTATCTCTCTATTTATACAATACTTATGACCTTTAATTAAATTTAGGTCATCAAAAGGCCAACATGGTCAAATTACTTGAAAAATCCAGTTTTTACATAAATTCAAGTAAACAAACCCTAAAATCTCTTTTAGGGGTGATGTCATGCCCTTATAGGGTGACATTGAGCCTCATGGGTGGAACGTTGGGCCTCATATACAAACGTTAGGCCTCCCAAGCTCATGGATGATTCCACATGTGACAATTAGCACACAACTGCCTCCATAATGCCACATGTGCCAATTAACAATTTGAAAACACATAATTATGCATCACCCAAGAACATGGTTGGAAACTAGTGATAGAGATAAACAAGTTGAGATAGTGATCCATGCACAAACTAAGAGACCTTTATTCACTACTTTCCCTAGCCCCCCTATGTTGACTACCCCAATCTCATCCAACTCACAACCAGTCCGCATATGCAAGTTATCCTGTGAAGAAATGGTAGAACATCAATGCATATTACTTTTTTATAATTACGATGAGAGATATTTTAAAGGGCACAAATGTAAAGAAAATAAATTATTTCAAATGGATGTATCTCCACAAGACTTCTTAGAGGAAATTCTTGTTGAAGATAATCCTAAACCATCCTTGGATGACCCTAAGCATCCCATGGAAGATGAATCCCCCTTGCAAGCTCCTTGTGAGGAACCCCAAATTTCTCTCCATTCCCTATAAATTTTATCAACAACCCAATCCTTGAAATTGATCGACTACATCAAGAACTACAAAGTGGTTGTGTTGATTGACAGTGGTAGCACACACAATTTTATCCATAGGAAAATGACACAAGAAACTCATTGTTATGTACGTCCCATATATAATTTTCAAATTATGATTTTTAATGCTGACACAAAGAAATGTGGGAGATGATGTGAAAATGTGAAACTACAAATTGAAAAGTATCATCTCAAAAATCACATATTTGTTACTGAAATGGGCGGTTGTGATATACTTATTGGGGAAGAATAGTTATGCACTTTGGGACCTATCACCATGGATTTCAAATAATTATGCATGAACTTCATTCAATAAGGGTAGAAGCATATTCTCAAGGGGCTTACATCTAGTTCCCCTAAAATTATTACTTCGCATTCTATGGATAAGTTGTTGAATAAAGGATACTTGGGTATTATTGATCAGTTCAATGCCATACAGGTAGTCTACACCCTTCAAGTTCATTTCCCTCTCTTATCTCTTCTCCCTTTTTATAATCCTTCTATCTTCTCTTCCTTTTATTCTCTATTACTACTGCTTCTTCCATGAAAAAACGTCTTCACTCCTTCCTTCACTTCTCTTCTCATTCTACTTATTCTTCCTTTGTTTTTTCGTTCTTCACCCCTTAATCTTCAATCCCTATTCTTGTTTTCTATCATTTTGTTTCTCTATTTTTTCCCTTTATTATATGTAGAACCTTTTTGTTAATTATAGTAGTGCCTCCCTTTTTATAATGAGAGAATTGCCTCCCAGCTTCATGTCCTTCATCCCTCTTAATTTTCCTATTTGTTAGAATTCAAATAGAATGGCTTAGACACCAAACTATGGGATGTGGCATCCTTTAACCTACCTTAATAAAAAATACCAAACAATTATAAAATAAACTATTTTCCCCTTAAACTTATGACACACATGTCAAATGGGGGGCATGGTGCATGGGAACCATTTTACAATACCATAAAACCTTGGAGTATTGGCCATCATTGATGACGAGGATGGTGATATGGGACAACTTGTGTAGTTATCAACGCTTAATTTCACATCAAACACCACATTATATGTGGACAATAGCATTGGTTGGATGAGAGAAAGATCAAACAGTTAAGCAATCTAGAAATGGGAAAAACGTTGATGCCACCTAAAGCCCCAGAAATTGTAGAAGGATTAATGCCACTCTAGATCCCTAGAACTTATGTTGTGATTTGGGTCATCAGATGGAGGGAAAATATAATCATGGAGGATTTTGTGCATTATACAACCCAAGCACCATGCCCAATTCTCCAAGAAGCAAGATTTTTGGACGATTCTCTACATCATTATGTGTCTCATGGATCAAAGCTTGTTGAAGCTTTCTTTGAGAGATCAAGGTAGGATATAGAGGTGGATGGGTAGTGAAAAAAATGGCATAGAGAGGCTACATTCCTATGTACAACTAGGTTGAGCTCTTTTTTCCATGCAAATATGCTAGTGGGAGCAAACCAGTTCACCTCACCAATGAATGCTCTATGGAGTGAAAAATATCGAATATGATCCAGATTTATGAGCAAAACAAAATGAATAACATATTGAATACAATAATATATATATAACAACACATATCCAATGAACAATAAATTCTATTGAATAAATGAAATAGGCTGAAACTGTAAAACTATAGAACTAAAATGTAACACACCCATGACAGGGCATACAAATTTTTGCTTTTCTTAAAGGACATATTCTTTATTCATGGCTTCAAATTTGGAAAGTTTGGGAACTAGTTTGACCTCTCGGTCAAGGATCTCCGATTTTGAAGCCAAACGACTCTCTGAGACCCTGATGGTCTCGCTCTGTAATTAAATGTAGACCTTTTCGGCTTCTGAGTGTAGGTCTAATGGTACTCACAACCTTCCCTTCGTGCTTGTGGAATCTCCGAGTTTGGGCGCTAGCCCCTTTTTTGATAAGCCCCTCCTTGAGGTGACCTTGGGCGATAACCTCACACAAACACAATTGCGGGCATGACCAAAGGCGATTTGAAACCAAAATACCTTTCGGCCCACAATTCTCCTCGAGCCTCCATGTGTCATTTCTTCCAAACCATGGTTTGGATTGCGACCCACCCTCAACTTTTTTAAGTTTGCCCATCTCTAATCCCTACAATGCTATGAGACCGTCGATCTCATGATCTTGACGATGCCTCTGAACTGACGACCCAGATCTATCCCTTTCAAAGTTGTGGATCAGATCTGGCCTCTTTCAAATCAACGAGTGCGATTTGTTTTGGAAATTCGGACTTCAGAATTATAAAGTCTCAAACTTTCCTTTCTTTCGTACGTCAATCCTTTTTAGTTTACAGTGTGCGGACACCTATCCTCCTAAATCAACGGCCCTGCTTCTACTTCGAGTGTTTGACCTTTCAACTAGCTCAACAGTCATGTGGCCCTCTTCTCAATCAATGGTCGAGATCTCCTTCAGGTCTCCAGGCTTCTGAGATCTCAAATCTCAAACTTTTCCCTTTTCCCAAATGGATTTTATCCGAAGGCTATAATCCATTGATGCCTGTCCACTTGATCTGACGATCAAGGAATACTTTAGGTCTTTGCCCGGAGTCCAAATATTTGTGCCACCTATCCTCTAGATCTAATGATCAAGGATTGCTTCGGGTCTTTACCCGGATTCCATAGATTCACACCAAGTGTTCTCCAGATCTGACGGTTCAGATCTACTTCGGATGATCCGACGGTCATCGTTTATTTCGGGTTTGTGCCCGAAATCCATAGATTCACGCCACATCTCTTTTGGATCAGACAGTCCAGATTCACCTTGGACGATCTGACATTTGAGATTTACTTCGAATGATCTGACGACTGAGATCGACTTCGAATGATCAGACGGTTGAGATTTACTTCGGCTCTCCAGACTTCGGGAGTCTCAAATCTCAATGGAAAACTCTCGAACATATTTCTTTGTAGTCCATGATCCATCACCACACATCCCTCTGGATCTGGCGATCCAGATTCACTTTGGGTTTTCGAGGTTCGAGAATCTCAATTCTCAACTGAAACCCTAGTGTGATTCACCCAAAGCTCTCGATCTATTGATGCGTGTCCTCTCTAAATCAATAGCCCTTGTCTCCTTCAGGACTTTGGCCTTTGGAGATATCAGATTTCAGTTTTCCTCACTCTCTATTTCTCCCGGAATGGTTTTACCTGGATTCCATGATCTGATGACATGTGTCCTCCTTCAGATCGATGACTCCCAGTTGCTTCGGTTGTTCAGGCTTTGACAATTTCAAACTCTTATCCATCGCATTTTCCCAGAGTGTTTTCACCCAGAGTTCATGATCAGTCACCACGTTCCCTCTAGATCTGATGGTCCAAATTCTATTCGGGTCTTCAGGTTTCTTTCACCTGAGGAAAATGGATCTCTACCACGTGTCGCATTCGATATGACAGTTGAGATTCACTTCGGATCTTCGGCTCTTCGGGCTTCAGGAGTTTCAACTCTCGACTAAAAATCTCGAAGTGATTTCTTCGGAGTTATCGATCTACTGACACGTTTCTCCTGGCGATCAATGGTCAAGATCTACTTTGGGTCTTCGGCCATTTCGCTCTCTCCTTGACCACAAGCTCTCGCTCAGAAGTTGTAGATCTTGTGCCACTTGTCCCTTTTGGTGATGAACGGTCTCAATTCACTTCGGGACTTCGGGGCCTTGGCCAGTCAACCCTCCCATGCACACCAACGTTAAAACTCATGAACCTTATCTTAGATCGGATGACTAATACCCCTTTTCACTCAGATCCAACAGTTAGGATATGTTCCTTCCCAACACTTCTCCTCTGCTTCCCTGGACACTGATCTAACGATCCAGACTTCTCCCCGCAACCGATCTAACGGTTGTTGTCGCTCGTCTTCCTAAGCTTCTAATCTCTTCCAAATTAGAATATTTTCTAAGGGTTCAAAGGCCTCGACCCTTTCCCCTCCTACGAGTCTGTCTCTTAGACTTCATCTGCATGCTTGAAAGTCTTATCTCTTCTGAGCTTGATATCTTTGAGGATTTTGATTTCCCACACACTCCTTGAATTTCAGGGATCTCTTCAAACTTAGATCAAATATCGACAACGATCAACAGTTCACAATAATTATGGGGTCCCACCTCCGCAATATGAGAAGTGCTCGCTCGACTCTAGTCAAATCCTAGTCGTTGATTTTCCATCCCCAACGAGATTAACCGTGTGGGTTGATTGCGGGTTGTGAACTAGCAGGTCTGCTAAATTCACCTTCGTACTTCGCAATGATTCCCAACCATCGATTAAATCAAGCGGTTGGTGTTTGATTCGGTAACTCCAGTGATTATTTGAGTTGATCTGACGACCGAGATGGCCTCTCCTCCCGTTAAGCGGCTCACATCCATCTCCTTTTTTAGATTCTTAAGTCATGGGTAGTTCTAGTGACTTGACTATCGTCTACCTCCTAGATCTGATGGTTGGGACGGTTCCAGAGAATTATCAGATCTAAGGGTCAGAGTTAACTTTGGGACTTCGGGACTTCAAGGATTTTACCTCCCTTACGACGAACTTGGTGAGTTCATCAAACTCACGAAGTCTGAATGACTCCAAGGGTTAACTCCCACACTCTTTCCCATATCCAACGGTCACAACAGATTGTGGCTTCTTCCAAACAGATTTCATCCATTCGTCTTCCAAACAAGGGAACCTTCCCTTTTGATACTTCAACCTCACTACTCTTCCTAATATTTTTTAGCTCTAAAAGGCTTAAGAGCTTTGCGCTCTTTATCTTGATCTTAACACTTGGAATAATCCTTCCACACACCCCTTATGCTCATTCATCAACTCTAGAACTTAAGTGGTTCTCGGTCTCTTCCTGCCTCGAAGAGAATCTGTGCATATGTGCACTATCTCTCCTGAGCTTTAACAGACTCCCTCCTCCAAGGGACTCATAATGACTAGGTGGGTCGACCTGCATACATGAAACTATGCCCATGGTCGATGAACTCACAGTTTGTGGCTCTAGCTCAAGCCACCACAGGACGCAAGCATTTACGAGTATATAAACATGCCCAATTCATGAAATTTCCTACTTGCCTAATTACACAATCAAGAAGACACAAAAAGGGTACAGTATAAATCATTAATAAAACACATCCATCCCTGCAACATTCATAGGATATCCAACTTTAATTCACAGTATCACTTAAATACAGAAGACATGAGATTACTTATCTATTACAGGTGGTAGCCAACTAACTGATTTTGGGTGTTCGTCCTTCCACCCGACCATAGGATCAGAGGCATTCATTCTTAGCACTCTAGCCACCCCCGTGTCAATCCATGATATCACCAGGGAACTCTCGTGGTTCTCAAGGATTATTTCTCTGTTTCATCTTCTGCTTGGGTTATGTTCTCTACAACGTTCAGAGATTTCTTTCTCTATCATGGCCCTGGGTGAGGTTTATCAGATGCTCACTCGGCATCAAGATCGCAACCTTCTATTTTTCCACCACTTTTCAACTCCGCGCATTCTCCTTACCGATTTTTATTATCTCTTTTTCCCCAGGATGGTTCTCGACTAATCTTGTTCCTTCCATCAGAAGGGAACTTGGGTCAGCTTGGTCTGTCATACCTAGTGGTACTTCGGGATGGTATTCTACAGTCAAACCTTGCTTTCATTCATGGGAGTGGTTGATAATTCAACCACTGGTCCTTTATTCATTAACTGGTTTCTCTCCTTGGGATCCGAAGGAGATTCATTATCCCCATCAAGGGAAATTTGGGGTTATTTGATATAGTGAACCCTCTCTTATAGTTTTCACAATATTTCGTCTAGTGATATCATGGCTAGTACTTTCAAGGCTTCACCCCCACAATCAATTATTGGCAACTCAAACAATAATACATGTACACTTTCCACATTCCTTAGCATGGTAATCCTATTTTACGATTAATTACAAGCTGGGGGAAATAGGGTGTTACATGAAACAACTTGCTTGAATGGTGGTATCTATCTCTGAGAAGAGATGTGGCTGCTACGAGCATCCGTCTGAGAAGAATCATTACAATGAGGCTCTAGAGGCCCTTTTAACATTATTCATGAATTCCCAAACCCTAGACATACAAAAATATAACCCTAGGAGGTAAAACACCAAAAGTTATGTGGGCCCCGATGTGTAAGTTGGTACCTCAACTTCTCGAGGTCGTAAATTTTGCACGCAACCTCTATTTTAGGCACGTGATAGCCTGTTGGAAAGGTCTTTTCGAGAACTACATATTATGCCATCAAAATTTGACTACATCTATAGTTTGACTGTGGAATGAAAAAAAACATTTTTTAGGGCCCCAAAACGAACCTTGAAGTACAAAAAGATGTAGTGACATGAGAATTTTCAAACTAAGCCAGTTGGATTAGGTGGGTGTCCACCAATATCCACCTAGAAGCTGTGTAGGGCTTCAAACAACCTTGGAAGTTTAGAATCCACATTTACAAAGAAGTACAAAATAATGCGTTGAACTAAAAATTGTCAAGATGAGCTAGTTGGAATAGGTGGGTGGCCACCAATATCCACTTGGATCAATCCTCCCCCCTTAGGAAACAATGGTCTCCATTACATTGATTTCCACCATCATGTGAGGAAAATTCTGATGAATTTGGCCTTGGGTGAGCCACTTTCCTTGGTGTAGGAGTTTCCCTACCTTGACAACCCAATAAAGTTGGATCATCTGCTGGCGAGTTCCCTTGACCTGTGTGTACACTATCTTATTAGTGGATGTATGTTCCATGCAGTTAGGGTTGAGATATGTTGGTGTCAAATGTTCTGCGATCTCTAAGGTGTCCAATAAGGGTGGAAAATATGGCCGAGGGAGGTCCACATTGAACACTGGGTGCAAGCCAAAGAAGGGTGGAGTGTTGAGCTCAAAATCATTTCTACCCACAAAATTGGTGATAGTGTAAGGCCCATAGAAAAGTGGGTGGATCTTTCAATGGGGCCCTATAAGGCACTCTTTCTGCAAATGTAACCAGACCTTGTCTCCCACCTGAAACTAGTGTGATACCTTGTGTTGATCATGGCATTGCTTTACTTATCATTAGCTTTCTGTGAAATCTCATGGACTTGTTGGTAGATGTGATAAATCATCTCAATGAATCTGGTGACTTTTTCGGCCTCAGATTGAACATGGGAAGATTTTTCCTATGTTATGGCAAGAGGTAATGCAACATCAATGGGACCTAAGGTTTGGAATCCTAGCCCCACCTGAAATGGGATATGTTCATTGGAGATATGGACAACCCTATTGTAGCTATGTTGAACATAGGGGAGACTCTCATTCAAGGTACACAAATGCTTAGAGTTATACATGCATAGGATTTGCACAATCATCTGATTGGCGAACTCTGTTTGGACATCGATTTGGGGGTGGAAAGCAGTGGATTTAGTGAGCTTGGTGTCCAACAGTGACTAGAGACTCGACCAAAATGTGTTGAGGAACCTACTGTCCCAATCGGAGATGACGGTCTATGGTATCCCAAAATGGACCCACACTCATTTGAAGAAGAACTTGGCAATATCTGTTGCTGTGATGCTCCTCTTGTAGGCTGTGAGGATGTCCATCTTTGAAAACCGATAAATTACCAAAAATACACAATTATTTTCTTGCTTGGTGGATGGAAGGCTAGACATGTAATCCATCGAGATGGATTCCCAAGGCCTCTCGGGAGTAGGAATAGGGATGCATAAGCCTTGCTTCTTGATGGTTGGCTTGGCAATGGCAAAGGCAGTACAAGATCTAATATACTTGCTGACATCCTGACAGATTTTTGGCCAATAAAAATGATTCTTTAGAATGACCACAGTTTTATCCACACAAAAAATGTCATGCCATATGACTGTGGTGAGCCACCCAGATCAAATTTGCATGCTCATTTGCAGGAACACAGAGATGGCCAAGATGACATAACAACCCATCCTGAATGTGAAAATCGATGACATTCACACCTGTACCCAAGAGCTGATAGGTTGTGGTGAAGTATGAATCTTGTTGATAAAGTTGGGGCCACTCAGATGCCTCATGTCCACAAGAATGGAGCACGGTGGTGAGTACAACCTGTTAGCGATGGAATTCACTCCTGGATTTCTATCAGGAGCAGAGCTCGACGCCCATCAGTTTTATGTCATGGTTTGTTTATAGATGGGGTGATCGAATGGAAGCCAACTCAAAACGATATCATTCCAACTCCAAACTAGGCCAGGCATGCATAGGTGAATGAGGTATTTATAAACTTCAGACAGTGGGTGGTAGTAAAGGGTGAACAGGCGGAAGACTTATATGGAGAGAGTGCGAAGCTCTGTTAAAAATGACAGGTTCCTACCAGACTATAGAAGAAGGCATCCAAACGCAAGGTCTTCTTGCACTTAAATACAGAAAACCAGAGAATACAATAATGCAACGATAAATCATTTATCATAATAGAACTGCAATAATTCGCGTGACTCAGTCAATCACGAACTCTCTAAGCATGAGACAAAAATTAGATGGAGCGAGAAAACTGTCTGTCATAAAACAAGATATCTCAAATACAGATGCATATCCAACAAACTAGGATGTCTGTTAAACTTTACAGTAGGGAGCTCTACTCTACCATCCCCACATTACAAAATGGCAAAAATGCCTACATATACTCCTCCCCTCCTCTCGTCCAGTGGAGGCATCTCAAAACTTTCAAAGGGTGACGTCTCCTCAATCAAATC
>JZKD02S1541109.1:0-10457 GCA_000966675.3 Picea glauca | reverse complement strand
CTATTAGAAAGTCATAACTTTAATTAAAACTTTTTACAAATTATAAAATTGTTTTACAGATAGCAATTAAATACTTATGGATTTACAAGTAGCAATTAAATACTTATGGATTTACTGGTAGAAATTAAATATTGTTGTTTTATTTTTTAGGTCATTTTCCTAGTCTTTCATGGATTTATACACTCTTTTGTTCTCATTGACAAATATTTATGAAAGGAAAAATGAAATCAACTCTCGAAATAATTTTTTATTAAACTTGGTTTTATCACCTAGAATCAAAACGAATAAAGTTTCAATATTAGATCCAAAAGAGTGAATATAAAATCTAAAAATGTGAAAATGAAATTTTCAAAGAGTTCCAAAATGCTAATTGTAATTATGAAAATGCTAACTTTGACCCAAAATTTTTGTGATAAATATACACATATAATGGTGACCTAACTCAAATAGATTTGAACAAGACACATCATTTTCAAAAATCAATTAATATATCTACTTGGGAATACAACATTTTATTTATGTATCTACATGTGACATCAAGATTAAAGAGAAGAAAATTAGAAAAAATAATGTCATTGCATTGAAAAGTTATACATTTCATAAATATTCCAATGAACATATAAAAAAGGTTCCATACATATAAAATAAAGATTGAGTAAGTCTATCACCATATCTTCAAGCTTTGTAACTCTATATTATCATATAAATATTCACATAAAAAACTCTCATACATATAAAATAAAGATTGAATAAGTCTATCACCATATCTTCAAGCATTGTAACTCTAGATTATCATATAAACATTCAAAAACCCCACTTCCTCCTCTATGCAAGAACATCATAGTTCACCTTCAATAGTTTTAACTCAAGCTATAGTTAAATAATGTCAATCATTAATACAAGTTTAAAAATTGTTTTCTCAAATAAAATCTCAATGTCAAATAAAATATTTCATACAGATCAACATCACCCTCAATTTCTTCATTATCTTGCTTATGTTCCATATCCTTATGTTTTTGGTATGCTTTAAGCATTGCAAATATCTTTACATTTAGCTGTTTTTTTTCTCTCCATCACAAGTTTGATGACAATGCCCATTTAATAAGTGTTTCACCTTGGAAAGAAGTCTTCATCACAAGTTTGATGACAATGCCCATTTAATAAGTGTTTCGCCTTGGAAATAATTCTCAATTACACTTCTTTCCATTTAAAATAGAGAACCTTGTGGAATTTATCAAGCTACCATTGATGAAACATTTTATAAAAATACAAAAATTTAATATATGCAAATAATTATATTTTAAATTTAACTTTATTCATAACTAAAATTTTAAGAATTTAAAGATTTAAAACCAAAACCCCATATATTATTGTTAATATCTTGAAAAATGATTGGTTGGAAATAAAGATAAAAGAGCTAAATAACCAAACAATTATACAAGGAAAACCTACAATATTTAACATGTGACTATATTTTTATATTCAAAATAATTCAACTACCATCCAAATAATAATAATAATAATAAGTAACAAATGTGACGTAACCGCACTCCTCGGAGCACGACCGCTTTCACAGGATCTTCTTCTGTTGTAGCCTCGAAGAAATCTAAGGCTCTTCTATTTCCCTATCGAGAAATATCTACCCACAAATTCTCTTATCCTGTGCGATCCCCTCTTCTAGACTTATCGGAGGATCAGAACTCGTGACTTCGTGAGTTCAAAGGTTGAGCACTGGGTTCTGGAATCTCTGAGACCCGATGTGCCTATATTTTGGTATACTCGCGAGCCGAATTTTCCACAATCACGTCTCCCCATCGGGACTTTGAACTTCATAGGATCGGGAATCCTAATGCCCAAGTTTCGGGGCTTCTCGCGGCGAGATCTCGATGACTTATGCCACATGTCCTCCACTTTCCGACTTCTCTATGGCCCACACTATCCTTCGACTGTCAGGATATTGCTTATCTCAATATCACGATTCCCATGACCAAATCCTCGACTCATTTCTCGCGAAACCCCGATAGGCGATCTCGCGATGGATCCAACGACCCTGACTGGCTTGGATCAATTTCTCGACCCTTCCTGAGATTCGAACCTCTTCCACATTTACACGGTAATCTCCCTGCACCCCAGGAGATCCAACGGTCCACGGATCTTCACGAAATCCCCTCAAAGGATTTCGACTGTCCGCTCTAACCTGGATGTTTCCTACAAGAAGAAACAAATGCTTCCTCCACGAAGACTTGTTTCTTTCTTTCCAACCTGCGTCGCTTTCTCAAACGTTCCACAGCAACTTCCCTACATTTCCCTTTCAATGATTTCAAGTACCTATTCCTCCTGAGCTTCGCACAACTTTAGTCTTCAGGAAGAAATTTTGCGCGCACTAATTGCAACAAATATTCCACACGCTAAGTGTTGAAGGCACTCGACCTTGCGCACACCTGCAACAACAGTCTTCCAACACTCTGCTCAGAATCGCAACTCTGAGGCTTAGCTTGGCCTGCGCACTCCTTGCACGGAACTGTGCCATGACACTCCTGAGAGGAATGGAAACAAAGGATATCTCTAATTGAACCCTTCAATAAACGCATTCCTTTCGAACAAATTTAACTGCACTCCTTGCAGGAATACTCCTGGTCAATTAGAGAAACAATTGAAACTTATTCTATCTCCCTTTCAGACTTCAATTCAACCATGAAATCGCATACACAACATATAAAAGAAATTGTATGACAGGAAGAAAACATTCATGAGCATAATATCAATACATAGAGAAAACAACACAAAACCATGGATTTGAATCAAATCTCTTCTATTAATTCAAATGCCTATACATGGGTGTTCTACATACACAGTTCTCTGCATGCTCTTATCTTCTTGCTCCTGAATTATTTTACAATGATACAATGAGGGTGTTTATATCTGTTTTCCCTCTTGGACTCTAAAACTATCAAATCTAGAATTAAATTCTTATCTACCAGCATAAACTATTATAAATGCCGACTATCTACCTAAGGACAAGAGTTATCCGCTCAAGGTCCATTACAATATACAAAGTGCACCTTCATAAATGACTCATTAAGAGTTGCGCAAAAATCCCAAAGTGTTTTCAAAATTTGTGTTGGCTTGTCCAGTTGTCTTCTCTGCTTCCGTGTTGGCTCGCTTAATGTGTTGGCGATGCTCTTGCATCATACTCCTCGGCTTGAAAACATTCATGGGCTCCTGTCCATGAGATCCTGCATGGTATGTCCATGCTTCTGAATCTTCGCTTCTCTCTCCCAGCTGGCATATTCCATTGGGTGATTCTTCAACTTGACCAGATACTCGATGTATTCTTTCCTTCGGGTCTTCTTACCCACTCTTTTATCCAGTATGCACTCCATCTGTGGCTTTTCTGCTATCGGCATCTTCTTCATCCACTGGATCACTGGTTGCTCAGTTGTAGTCTCTTCTTCTCCTGCCCTGTATTGGTATAAATATGCGATATTGAATATCAGAGATATTTCGATGCCATCCGGCAACTCGATCTCATAAGCATTCTCTCTGAATTTCTTCAGGACTCTGCATGGCCCAATTTTCTTCATTTTCAATTTGTTGTATGTTCCCCTTGGGAACCTTTCTTTCCTTAACTGTGCCAGAACTAGATCACCAACTTCAAACTGAAGTTGTCTCTGATGTTGATCTTCTCTGCACTTGTACTCTTGATTTGATTTCAACAGTCGCTCCTTCACTTGACTGTGAAGTTCCCTCATTGCCTCAGCAAACTCTTCTGCACTAGCACTGCTAGTCACAGTCTATTCTGAATCCCTCAGTTCAGAAAATCCTCTTGGCTATGTGTCATACACAATCTGAAATGGAATTTTCCCTGTGATCAGATTCATTGAATCGTTGTATGCGAACTCTTCCTATGGAAATATGTTTTCCCAACTGTTATGGTGCTCTATCACCAGGCTTCTCAGCAGGTCTCCCAGACTTTTTTTGACCACTTTTTTTTGTCTATCCATCTATGGATGATACGAAGAACTAAACACCAAGTTAGTTCCCATATTCTTCCATAGCGTCCTCCAGAAATGCCCTATGAATTTAGTATCCCTGTCTGAAACAATACTTTTCGGAAATCCATGAAGTCGAATGACCTCTTTGAAAAATAGATTTGCGATGTGATTCACATCTCTGGTCTTCTAGCATGGGATAAATTGTGCCATTTTTGAAAACGTATCCATGACCACAAAGATGGAATCAACACCCCTTTGCGTCCTCGGAAAACCCAATACAAAATCCATGCTAATCGCCTCCCATGGCCTCTTTGGTATGGGCAATGGCTAATAAAAGCTTGCATTCTGCTTTCTCCCTTTCGAATGTTGGCAAACCTGACATCTTTCAACAAATTTCTTGACTTCTGACTACATCCCTAGAAAAAAGTAAGACTCCCTCAGCTTTGCGAATGTTTTATCATGACCGAAATGTCCATCCAATCCTCCGTTGTGCTTCTCCTTCAACAGGTTCTCCCTCATGCAGCAAATTGGAATACACAACTGATTTCCTCTAAACAATAATCCCTCCTGGATCATGTAGTCTATCCATGAGCTTCTGTCTCTAAGAAATGGATTCTTAGCTGCTTCATATGCCTCTGAAAAATCTGCATCACCTATGTACATGTCCCTGAGATTTTCAAAACACAATGTTTTGACTCGAAATTCCTGCAACAATAAACACTTCCTCCTCAAAGCATCAACCACTTTGTTAGCAGTTCCTGAAATATGCTTAATCACAAATGCGGAATTCTACATATACTCTACCCATTTTGCATGTTTCTGATTCAACTTCTCCTATTGAGTCACAAACTGCAATGCATAATTATCCCTGTAGAGTACAAAGTTTTTCGGGATCAAGTAATGCCTCCACTTATTTAGCGCCTGTATGATAGCATAAAATTCTTTATCATATGTGGAGTATTTCAGTTTTGCCTCATCCATCTTCTCGCTGAAATAAGAAATTGGTCTGTCTTCCTAACTCAAGACCACTCCTATGGAAAATCCACTTACATCACATTTCACCTGAAATGTCTTCTGGAAATCTAGTAACACCAACACTGGTCATTCCGTGATCTTCTGATTCAACAAATTGAAGCTCTTTTCAGCCTCTGTTGTCCAATGAAAAGATTTATGCCACATTTTCACTGTATCCATCATCGTTGCGCTAATTCCACTGAAATTCCTGATGAAATTTCGGTAGAAACTAGCCAAACCATGGAAACTTCTCACCTCAAAAATATTTCTCGGTGATGGACAATTCTTAATTACCTCCACTTTATCCGGATCCATCCTCAACTCATTCATCGAAATAACAAAACCCAAGTAAATGAGCTCTGTCTTCATAAATGAGGATTTCTTCATGTTAATCAACAACTTCTCCTGTTGTAGCTTCTTCATCACAATGGCCAAATGCTTCAAATGTTCAGCCTCTGATTTACTATAAATCAGTATGTCATCGAGATACGCAATGATAAATTTCCCGATGAATTCCCTTAGGACT
Source organism: Picea glauca (assembly GCA_000966675.3). Taxonomy (NCBI): domain Eukaryota; kingdom Viridiplantae; phylum Streptophyta; class Pinopsida; order Pinales; family Pinaceae; genus Picea; species Picea glauca. Next base: position 4,922 of record JZKD02S1541109.1, on the reverse strand, counting down.
TCATTCATCAGTCTCATAAAGGTACTTGGTGCATTCGTCAAACCAAACGGCATGACTAGCCATTCATACAAACCTTCATTGGTTTTGAAGGCCGTCTTCCACTCATTGCCCTCTCTCATGTGAATCTGGTGGTATCCTCTTTTCAAATCAATCTTTGAAAAATAATTTGCCCCGCTCAGGCAATCCATCAGATCATCCATTCTCGGCAATGGAAATCTGTACCTGATGGTTATTTTGTTTATCGCTCTTGAATCGGTACACATTCTCCAACCTCCATCCTTCTTCGGACTGAGTACCATTGGAACAACACATGGACTCAAACTTTCTCTGACCAATCCTTTGTCCAACAACTCCTGGACCTACTTCTTGACCTCCTCATTCTCCTGCGGTGTCAACCTGTATGTGGCTTTGTTCGGTAAACTAGCTCCTGGTATGAGGTCAATATGATGACTCACACTTCTCATTGGTGGCAACGAATGAGGTAATTCGTCCACTATGATGTCAGTGAATTCTTTCAGCAGTTCTTGAATTTCCTGTGGTAAATCATCCACTCTTGTGCTACTCAGAACAATTCTCTACTTTTTGATCACAAGGAATTGTGTATCTTCTTTCTTCTCCATCTCTATAAGAAGTTCCTTCCACCTCATGAGAAGTATTGTGTTGCTTACTTCTGGATTCACCTCCTTATCCTTTATCGGAAGTAATCTATGGGTTCTCCCATTCTTCTCCAGAGTATATGTATTCATCCTCCCATCATGAATCACATTTCTGTCATATTTCCATGGTCTACCCAGCAATAGGTGACATACATCCATGGGAATAACATCACACAAAATCTTATCATTATAACCGCCTATCTTGAATTCAACCAAGCATTGTTTAGTAACAGATACCTGGTGTCCTTTCTGTAGCCATGAAAATCTGTATGGACTCGGGTGATCAGTCATCTCCAGCTCCATCTTTTCTACCATTTCTGTAGATACGAGATTATCTGTGCTACCACTGTCTACGATGACCTTGCACACCCTGTCCTTTGTCTTGCAAGATGTTCTGAAAAGTCTGGTCCTCTGGACTGATCTTTCCACCTTTTTCTCGGGTGTCAAAAGGACTTTATGCATCACAAGCGATCTTCCACCTTCAGCATCTTCATTCTCAACATCATGCCTATGTGCTTCAGCGATGTGAGCTTCTCCAATGTCCTTCTTTTTCTCTGGACACTTGTAAGACTTGTGCCCATTCTTCCCACATGTAAATCATGTGATTACTTCACCTCGGCCTCTTCCTCTACCTCTGGTACGAGGAAAAGTATTTGCATCAACATATCCTCCACTCTGCTCCGTATGTTGTCCTCTTTGTTCAATATATGGTCCTCTCTATGAGGTTCCACCTCTTTCAACTTTACCCTGAGGTTTCTTCCATTCCTCCTTGGGCTTCTGGTATTTGTCCTGGGAAACCACCTTACCTCTAGGCTGACTTCTGCCTCACCCTCACTGACCTTTCTTACGGCTCAACTTCTCCTCAGCTTTCAAAGCCATCTGATAAGCATCCTCCACCATCCTGATGGGAACCATGCTTAATTCATCCTGAATGTCATATCTCAGACCATTAAGATATTTGGAAACCTTCTCATCATCGCTCTCTCGATGACCTACTCTGATGTTAAGTCGATAGAATTCCTCAGTGTATTCTTTCACTGTCATCAACCTCTATCTCAGGTTCTACATCCTCTTGAATAGAGTGATTTGATAGTCTCTCGGGATGAGCTTTTCCTTCATCTTCACAATCATTCGATCCCAACTCTTGATCTTCTGCTTGCCTTTGCAGTGTCTGTCAGCTTGTAGTTCGTCCCACCACAATGCTGCATGTCCTTTCAAGCGCGTGACAACATTCTTGAATTTCTTATCCTCTTCAACATCTTCGTAGTCGAAGTAGGTGTCAAGAGATATAATCCAGTCCAATAGCTCCTCTGCATCCAGATTCCCCTCATAGACTGGAATGTCCATCTTAGCCTTTGCACCCATCCTGGTGATATCTTTAATTAGGAATTCATTCGATGCATCCTCGGCTACAACTTCTCCCTCTCGTTCAACTTCTATCTCTCTCTCGGAATGGCATAGATCCCCGGCACTAGCTGTGCATCTTTGAGTTGTCTCCATCTCTTCGAGTCTTTCTTGGAGATCACGCATTTGTCTCTCTATTTTTGGATTTCCTACTGGCCTGCCTCTTCTCCGCACCTCCCTATCCTACGGATCAGGTGACTGTCTTTCTCTTCTGGGTGGCATGGTGAATTTCTCCTTCTTCTCTGCTACAGAAAGAAAATAAATATTCCCTCTCTCATACTAGACTGACGTAACCGCACTCCTCGGAGCACGATCAATCTCACAGGATCTTCTTCTGTTGTAGCCCCAAAGAAATCTAAGGCTCTTCTATTTCCCTATCGATAAATATCTACCCACAGATTCTCTTTTCCTGCACGATCCCCCCTTATAGACTTATCGGAGGATCAAAACTCGTGACTTCACGAGTTCAAAGGTTGAGCACTGGTTTCTTGAATCTCTAAGACCCGATGTGTCGAGATTCCAGTATACTTGCGAGCTGAATTTTCCACAATCACGTCTCCCCATCGGGACTTCAGACTTCGCAGGATTGCGAATCCTATTGCCCAAGTTTCAGGGCTTCTCGCGGCGAGATCCCGATGACTATGCCACCTGTCCTCCACTCGCCGACTTCGCTATGTCCCACACTGTCCTTCAACTGTTAGGATATCGCTTATCTCAATATCACGATTCCCGTGACCAAATCCTCAACTCTTTTCTCGCGAAACCCCGATAGGCGATCTCACAATTGATCCAACAGCCCTGACTGGCTTGGATCAATGGCTCGGCCCTTCCTGAGATTTGAACCTCTTCAACATTTACATGGTAATATCCCTGCACCCCAGGGGATCCAATGGTCCACGGATATTCGCAAAATCCCCTCAAAGGATTTTGACCGTTCGCTCTAACTTGGATGTTTCCTACGAGAAGAAACAAATGCTTCCTTCACGAAGACTTGTTTCTTTCTTGCCAACCTGCGTCGCTTTCTCAAACTTTCCACAACTGCTTCCCTACACTTCCCTTTCAATGAATTCAAGGACCTATTCCTCCTGAGCTTCGCACAACTTCAGTCTTCAGGAAGAAATTTTGCGCACACTCCTTGCGGAAAATCTTCCACACGCTAAGTGTTGAAGGCACTCGACTCTGCGCACACCTGCAGCAGGAGTCTTCCAACACTCTGCTCAAAATTGCAACTCTGAGGATTAGCTTAGCCTACGTACTCCTTGCACGGCACTGTTCCATGACACTCCTGAGATGAATGGCAACAAAGGTTATCTCTAATTGAACCCTTCAGTCAACGCACTCCTTGCGGACAAATTCAACTGCACTCCTTGCAGGAATCCTCCGGTTCAATTAGAGAAACAATTGAAACTTATTCTATCTCCCTTTCAGAATTCAATTCAACCATGAAATCACATACACAACATATAAAAGAAATTGTATGACAGGAAGCAAACATTCATCAGCATAATATCAAGACGCAGAGAAAACAACACAAAACCATGGATTTGAATCAAATCTCTTCTATTAATTCAAATGTGTGTACATGGGTGTTCTTCATACACAGTTCTCTGCATGCTCTTCTCTTCTTGCTCCTGAATTATTTTACAATGATATAATGAGGGTGTCTATATCCTTTTTCCCTCTTGGACTCTAAAGCTATCAAATCTAGAATTAAATTCCTATCTACCAGCATTAACTATTTTAAATGCCGACTATCTACCTAAGGACGAGAGCTATACGCTCAAGGTCCATTACAATATACAAAGTGCACCTTCATAAATGACTCATTAAGAGTTGTGCAACAATCCCAAAGTGTTTTCAAAATTTGTGTTGGCTTGTCCTGCTGTCTTTTCTACTTCCGCGCTGGCTTGCTTGATGTGTTTGCGATGCTCCTGCATCAAAATGTAATATTCAAATTCCATGTAATTAAAAAACATCTCCACTAATTTTAAGTTGGAACCAATACTTAAGTTGAATATAATAAGTAAGAAATGTAATATATCTATATTCCATGCAAGTAAATTATTAAATAAACAATAAGTAATTATAATATAACCAAACAAAACATTAGTTTTACCATCAATTATGAGAAATCATATTATGAGAAATCAAATATGTACATAAGACAAATTGTCATTTTGAATTGCAAAATTATGAAATATATATATATGTACATATACATTATAATAAAAGTGTGACATTATAATAAAAGTCTGAATAGTAACAGTGTAAAATACATAAGTTCCACATCCATTTTAGGATGATAACACGGAACAAAGACATTTAACTCCAAAATTCTGGACTCTAAGCNTTTTACCATTAATTATGAGAAATCATATTATGAGAAATCAAATATGTACATAAGACAAATTGCTATTTTGAATTCCAAAATTATGAAATATATATATGTACATATACATTATAATAAAAGTCTCACATTATAATAAAAGTCTGAATAGTAACAATGTAAAATACATAAGTTCCACATCCATTTTAGGATGATAACATGGAACAAAGACATTTAACTCAAAAATTATGGACTCCAAGACATTGAAGATGGATGAATTCATACATGAAATTGAAACCTGCAAAAAAAAAAAGATTTCAAAAATTAGAAATTTACAATTCAAACATGCAAAATAATACAGAATTCAAAAATTGTAATTAAAATAAAATTGACATCTATTTTGTGATGTTTATGTTCTTGCTAAAACAAATTGTGCGTTAGAGTTAGAGTTAGATAATAATGAAAATAAATATAGAACTGTGTATGAAGATAATTCACAAATTTCCATCTATTAAGTCATTCTTCCAAAGAAATAC
>JZKD02S1541098.1:0-10457 GCA_000966675.3 Picea glauca | reverse complement strand
AACTGTAAATAATTTAAAGAAGGGAGAGTTGGTGCTACTTTGGAACAAGGCCAAGGAGAAATTGTCCATGTATACAAAGTTCAAAGCACTCTGGATCAGACCATATGTCGTCGAGAACATATTGGGTTTAACTCCTATATGCTCCAAGACATGAAGGGAAAAAGATTAATATTGCCTGTCAATGGGAAACATTCAAAAGTTTTTTTCTCCTAAGACTTTATCATTCTCGTTGTACATAATTTTATTTTTTTAGTTTATATATTCTTACTATGACTCATAAGCCCAATGGGCGTAAGCACCTAGTCATGAGAGATTATGGAATCTTGACAACCCACAGGGGGTTATCATCCCACAGTTGGAGCCTGTTGTTGAGATCAATTTATGCTTCCAAAATTTCCCTCTCTTTTTCTATTTTCCCAACTTCTTTTCTCCATTTCTTTTCCCTCTTCTATACTTACCCAGTTTCCCCTTTTCCTTCCCCCCCCCTTTTCTCCCTTTCTAGTTTTTATACTTAGTCATTTTTTTCAAAATGATGGGTTCCTGGGTTGGCGGACTCGCAAATCCTCATCTTCAATCCACACTCTCACATATTGAGTCCAACTAACCACCACATTATCCCATACTTAGCCATTTTTGTAATCGCGGGTTCCTGGGTTGACAGGGTCAAACTCTCATATCCCATGTTCAGTGATATACATTTTGCATCCAAAAGATCCACGATCTACATTTTTACCCCCAAACTTCCCGAGCTTCCAAGTATCTCATTTCTCCTATGTTGAGTCCGTCCAACCGCATCACAACACTTAGCCAATTTTCAACCTTTTGCATTCGCGGGTTGGCGGGTTCTTGGGTTGGCAGGTTCACAAAAGTCTCAAATCCTATTTCGCTCATGTCCGTCCCCGCCACCTTCGTGCTTTTCCCAATGCACATTTAGTATGGTTTAATGCTAATAACTCATTATGCAGGTCCCGTAAAGATTTTCATTAATAGGCGAAGGAATCGAGGAGGTTTTTCATTAAACCACATTAAAGCATGATTTGCGAAAGATTATATTATATCTCTCAAGCGCTCATTCCAAATATTATCTGGATTGAAAGAACGCTCCTGTCAACTTATGGAAACAATAGTTTTGTGGAGATATTTTGAATATTTTTTGGATGAGAAGAGCAGAACTTTCAGTGTTCTAGAGCATTCTCTTATTATTCATCCTCTTCTGCTCAGAAAGAAGTAATTTGGAAATCCAGAATTGCTCGAGCAAGTTGCGTTCTTGAAGTTTTTGATTGCAAGGAGTTGTTTTCTTGGTGCATTGAGAAGTATATACCAAACCAACAAATGATTCAACTCTAATACCATTCTCCCATATCCCTTTCGCCTCAAGTATTCTATAAGATGCTAAGACTCCCAAAGCCAACGCTCACCTTCAAAGGTGAATATTGAAGAGACATTTTGAAAAAAACACGACAACGGGCTGGATCTCTTGCCAGAATTCTTAGAGAATCCAACGACCATCCTTGAGGATATTACCAAACTACAGGTCAGCTTATTCATAAACCCATTTCGTGAAATTTCCTAGTTATTTACCAAAGTTACGGGCCAAGAAAATACTGCGAGCATTTCTCATATGATTCTTTACATCTTATACTTTACTGTCAAGGAGTAGGCCATTTTTTATTGGGGGAAGTTGATTTCCATTGAAATATTTTCCCAACTGTCTCAATATAAAAAGGGGAAATCTCATTGAGAGGTTAACCTAAAGAATATGCGGCCTTCCCAGTTATCCAAAATCCATAGATCCATCGATGATGCATTGGACGATTCCATTGGCAGTCTCAAAGCAGAAAATACAAAGTTAAAGGAAATGATTGAGGAACTAGAAGAGACTTTGATGCCTCTTCCATTTCTTTCCAGTCCTTTGGCAATTGTCAGACCCACCATGCCCGCAGGAAAAATAAAAGGATCCTCAAGCTTACTCACATCAGTCATGAGCTATGTGGAGAATAATATCAAGAAAAGAATGGCACTAATTACAGAAGCTTGGGAAATTTCAAAGAGCATTGTTTATTTTGGCTTGAGGGCGCATGCCTTCCTTGAATATCTATAGGACGATCTAAAAAACGAAGAAGGTTTCTACCTTGATGCTGTGGTACCCTTTGGTATTAGAATTACCAACATGTCAGAGCTAAAGAGAAGAGAGGAAGACCTTCCCTCTCCAAGTCGGATCAAGCAACTGAATGACTGCTGGAAAGAGAAAATAAAGAACTTGAACAACATCATTCAACCATGAAACCAAGCCATAATAAGAAGAGAAGAGCTATTCAAAAGTCTCATGGAGGTGGACCTAGCCGAAAGCACTAACGAGGTCCAAGACCCCAAGTTGATCCTCAACTTATTGTTCCTTACAAAACAACAGTTCGATGAGAAAGTTGAGATTTTTAAAGGATTGTTAATTGAAAAATTCTATGGCTGATCCAGGTGGATATCGGTGGCCACCCACCTTTTCCAACTAGCTCAAAAACAATTTCTGGCAATTTTGGTAATTTACTATTTTTAGCAGTTTTTCACTTCCGGAGCCGTTTTGAGGCCCTAAATGATGTTTTTTGGGAAAATGGGAGGAATATATATTTTTCCCTAATATTTATCCCAAAATGAATCTCCTCAACGATACCTTTCCAATGGGCTATCATACGCCTAAAACAGAGATCGTATGCAAAAGTTACGACCCGGGGAAGTTGATGTACTAACTTACCCAGGCCCACATGACTTTTGGCGCTTCATCTCCTAGGGTTAGGCTTTTGGATGTCTAGGGTTTTTGGCATTCCTGTTTATTGTAAAAAATCCTTCAGAGCCTCATTGTAATCATCTTCTTTTGAATGAGCGCAGTCATCACATCTCTTCTCAGAGATAACCCGCCACCATTACAACAAGCTTGTTTCTGTTGCATTTTACGGTTTCAGCTTATTTCCTTATTTAATAGAAAACCAGTTTGATTGTATCTTTGTTATTTTGTGTTAAGCACATTTCAATAATTTGTATTCATTTTTTTCTTCTCATAAAATCCAGATCAGTGGTATCAGAGCGGTCTACTCCTTGTCATCTTAATGCATATCCCCAACGAGGTCGGAGTACAAAGATTTGGGTCTCGAGCTTGTTTCTCTTGAGAACAAAAGCTCATGCACGCCCAAGCGACCTCTCATGGAAGGAGAAATAAAAGATGACAGGACAAGAGATCCTTTCAAACTATTGATTGAGGGATCCCTCATGCAACAAAGGAACAAGATGATGGATAGTTTCGCACAAATCCTTTGGCGGCTACCAACATGTGATGCATCTTATTCNATATCAAGAAAAGAATGGCACTAATTACAGAAGCTTGGGAAATTTCAAAGAGCATTGTTTATTTTGGCTTGAGGGTGCATGCCTTCCTTGAATATCTATAGGACGACCTAAAAAACGAAGAAGGTTTCTACCTTGATGCCGTGGTACCCTTTGGTATTAGAGTTACCAACATGTCAGAGCTAAAGAAAAGAGAGGAAGACCTTCCCTCTCCAAGTCGGATCAAGCAACTGAATGACTGCTGGAAAGAGAAAATAAAGAACTTGAACAACATCATTCAACCATGAAACCAAGCCATAATAAGGAGAGAAGAGCTATTCAAAAGTCTCACGGAGGTGGACCTAGCCGAAAGCACTAACGAGGTCCAAGACCCCAAGTTGATCCTCAACTTATTGTTCCTTACAAAACAACAATTCGATGAGAAAGTTGAGATTTTTAAAGGATTGTCAATTGAAAAATTCTATGGTTGATCCAGGTGGATATCGGTGGCCACCCACCTTTTCCAACTAGCTCAAAAACAATTTCTGGCAATTTTGGTAATTTACTATTTTTAGCAGTTTTTCACTTCCGGAGACGTTTTAAGGCCCTAAATGATGTTTTTTGGGAAAATGGGAGGAACATATATTTTTCCCTAATATTTCTCCCAAAATGAATCTCCTCAACGATACCTTTCCAACGGGCTATCATACGCCTAAAACAGAGATCGTATGCAAAAGTTACGACCCCGGGAAGTTGATGTACTAACTTACCCAGGCCCACATGACTTTTGGCGCTTCATCTCCTAGGGTTAGGCTTTTGGATGTCTAGGGTTTTTGGCATTCCTATTTATTGTAAAAAATCCTTCAGAGCCTCATTGTAATCATCTTCTTGGGAATGAGCGCAGTCATCACATCTCTTCTCAGAGATAACCCGCCACCATTACAACAAGCTTGTTTCTGTTGCATTTTACGGTTTCAGCTTATTTCCTTATTTAATAGAAAACCAGTTTGATTGTATCTTTGTTATTTTGTGTTAAGCACATTTCAATAATTTGTATTCATTTTTTTCTTCTCATAAAATCCAGATCAGTGGTATCAGAGCGGTCTACTCCTTGTCATCTTAATGCATATCCCCAACGAGGTCGGAGTACAAAGATTTGGGTCTCGAGCTTGTTTCTCTTGAGAACAAAAGCTCATGCACGCCCAAGCGACCTCTCATGGAAGGAGAAATAAAAGATGACAGGACAAGAGATCCTTTCAAACTATTGATTGAGGGATCCCTCATGCAACAAAGGAACAAGATGATGGATAGTTTCGCACAAATCCTTTGGCGGCTACCAACATGTGATGCATCTTATTCAAGCGGAGGCGCCGCCCCCTTCAAGGTACCAATAAACTTAGATATTCCTATATTTGAAGGTAATATAGACACAAATGTTGTAGACAAGTGGTTGAATCTACTAGAAAGGTATTTTTCTGTCCATAACTTTTCGAATAGAGAAAATATTACTTTTGCGCTCCTCAAAGTTGTTCCCCGTGTCAAAGATTGGTGGGAAAATTTTTGTGAGAAAAAGGAAAGAGAGGAACCCTCATTATTTATAGTCACAACCACCTGGGAATCCTTTAGGGATGTTATTAAAGAACAATACTACCCTATCAGAAGTTATGACGACTTGAATACCAAATGGACGACACTGTGGCAAGAAAGAGACCAAGCAGTGCCAGATTTCACAAATATCTTCCATACCTTGCACACCAAGCTAGGTATCAAAGATTCATAGTGACATTTGTTTCTCAAGTATCGCGGTGCTTTGCATAGATACATCCAAACCGAAATGGAATTTCTGGACATCTCCTCCTTGCGCGCGGCCTACCAATATGCCATCAAAATCGAGCAGAAGATCAAACAAAAGACGCAGTNGAATGAGCGCAGTCATCACATCTCTTCTCAGAGATAACCCGCCACCATTACAACAAGCTTGTTTCTGTTGCATTTTACGGTTTCAGCTTATTTCCTTATTTAATAGAAAACCAGTTTGATTGTATCTTTGTTATTTTGTGTTAAGCACATTTCAATAATTTGTATTCATTTTTTTCTTCTCATAAAATCCAGATCAGTGGTATCAGAGCGGTCTACTCCTTGTCATCTTAATGCATATCCCCAACGAGGTCGGAGTACAAAGATTTGGGTCTCGAGCTTGTTTCTCTTGAGAACAAAAGCTCATGCACGCCCAAGCGACCTCTCATGGAAGGAGAAATAAAAGATGACAGGACAAGAGATCCTTTCAAACTATTGATTGAGGGATCCCTCATGCAACAAAGGAACAAGATGATGGATAGTTTCGCACAAATCCTTTGGCGGCTACCAACATGTGATGCATCTTATTCGAGCGGAGGCGCCGCCCCCTTCAAGGTACCAATAAACTTAGATATTCCTATATTTGAAGGTCAGATAGACACAAATGTTGTAGACAAGTGGTTGAATCTACTAGAAAGGTATTTTTCTGTCCATAACTTTTCGAATAGAGAAAATATTACTTTTGCGCTCCTCAAAGCCGTTCCCCATGTCAAAGATTGGTGGGAAATTTTTTGTGAGAAAAAGGAAAGAGAGGAACCCTCATTATTTACAGTCACAACCACCTGGGAATCCTTTAGGGATGTTATTAAAGAACAATACTACCCTATCAGAAGTTATGACGACTTGAATACCAAATGGACGACATTGTGGCAAGAAAGAGACCAAGCAGTGCCAGATTTCACAAATATCTTGCATACCTTGCACACCAAGCTAGGTATCAAAGATTCAGAGTGACATTTGTTGCTCAAGTATCGTGGTGCTTTGCATAGATACATCCAAACCGAAATGGAATTTCTGGACATCTCCTCCTTGCGCGCGGCCTACCAATATGCCATCAAAATCGAGCAGAAGATCAAACAAAAGACGCAGTAATTTGGGCCTGGGAACCCCTCACAACAAAAGCCAGGAAAGGGAGACCCCAACCCATAGAACAAAGAGAAGAGAAAATATGGACAGTATCAGGACAACTAGTCCAAGCCGCAAGCAAATAAGGACACCGGAAATACAAAGAAAAATATCGGGAAGTGGTGACTTCCATAAGAGCCCTTGGCATAACACTGTTGATTGTCGCTCAAAGCAGTCGTTGGTGGCCAAAGTGAAAGCCTCTGAATCAGATGAAAGTTCTGACTTTGAGCCAAAAATACAAAGGGGAAGACAAATCATTGACGCGGAACCCAGTGCCACCGTTGCTACCACCAAGCTCCAGCCTGGTGAACCAAACGAGCCAGAAGAAGGAGAGCACCTCTTCCATTCACAGATGCAAAGATGTGGGTAAAAGGCACCCTGATGCACTTCATCATTGATAGTGGTAGCTAGAAGAACCTCATCTCAACAGAGGTCATTAAGCGGCTGGCCCTGCCAACAATGTCGCACCCACAACCCTACACCATTGGATGGCTCCGCCAAGGAAGCGATCTCCTCGTCGGCTAATAGTGTCGATTGTCGTACGACATCAAGCCCATCAAAGACGAGGTATTGTGTGATGTTGCTCCTCTTGAAGTTTGTGATGTTCTTTTGGGCCAACCTTATTTATGGAAACGTCATGTTGTATATGAGTCTAGGCCTCGTAGTGTTATTATTACTTTGAACAGAAAATTGTACACGATACCCGAGGTAGTCCCACATAGTGTTATTTCCTTGATCTCTGCTAAGCAATGCAGGAAGGTCATCTCCCATACAAGGAAGTTTGTCTTATTTGTGATTCGCTCTCAGAATAAGAGAAATATCACAGCCACATCTAGGGTCTCTGCCGACCTCTCCACACAACATAAGCAAGTAGATAAGGTTGTGGAAGAATACTTAGATATCTTCTCCTCACCCATCAAGGTACCTCTGCACTGCTAGGGCAAGCACCCCATCGATCTGACCCCGAACGCATCGCTTCCCAATGGACCAGTCTATCGCTAGTCTATGTTATAAAATGAGGATATCAAGTGACAGATCTAAGAAATTCTCCACAACGGGCACATCCGTCCCATCTCATCACCTTGTGGGAGCCCAATCGTGCTAGTACAGAAGAAACATGGAACCTGGCAACTCTGCATTGATTACCGGGCTCTGAATAANCATCTCAACAGAGGTCATTAAGCGGCTGGCCCTGCCAACAATGTCGCACCCACAACCCTACACCATTGGATGGCTCCGCCAAGGAAGCGATCTCCTCGTCGGCTAATAGTGTCGACTGTCGTACGACATCAAGCCCTTCAAAGATGAGGTATTGTGTGATGTTGCTTTTCTTGAAGTTTGTGATGTTCTTTTGGGCCAACCTTATTTATGGAAACGTCATGTTGTATATGAGTCTAGGCCTCGTAGTGTTATTATTACTTTGAACAGAAATTTGTACACGATACCCGAGGTAGTCCCACATGGTGTTATTTCCTTGATCTCTGCTTAGCAATGCAGGAAGGTCATCTCCCATACAAGGAAGTTTGTCTTATTTGTGATTCGCTCTCAGAATAAGAGAAATATCACAGCCACATCTAGGGTCTTTGCCGACCTCTCCACACAACATAAGCAAGTAGATAAGGTCGTGGAAGAATACTTAGATATCTTCTCCTCACCCATCAAGGTACCTCTGCACTGTTAGGGCAAGCACCCCATCGATCTGACCCCTGACGCATCGCTTCCCAATGGACCAGTCTATCGCTAGTCTATGTTAGAAAATGAGGATATCAAGCGACAGATCTAAGAACTTCTCCACAACGGGCACATCCGTCCCATCTCATCACCTTGTGGGAGCCCAATCGTGCTAGTACAGAAGAAACATGGAACCTGGCAACTCTGCATTGATTACCGGGCTCTGAATAAAATCACAATCAGAAATCGGTACCCGATTCCCTGAATTGACGATCTCCTTGATCAACTCACGGGGGCCAAATACTTCAGTCAGATTGATCTGAAGTCTGGCTACCACCTGGTCCCAATAGAATAGACATATGTATGGAAGACCGCCTTCAAGTCAAAGGAAGGCCTTTTTGATTGGTTGGTCATGCCCTTTGGTTTGACAAATTCTCTAGACACTTTCATGAGGATGATGGAAGATATCCTGTGACCATTCACCAATAATTTTGTAGTGGTGTATCTGGACGACATTCTCCTTTACATCAAGACTTGGGTCGAACACTTGCATCATATTCAACAGGTTTTGCACACCCTGCGACAGCACAAGCTATACACCAACTTGGAAAAATGCTCCTTTAGCATGGATAGGGTCCATTACCTAGGCTACATCATTGATCAACATGGTGTACATGTGGATCCAGCCAAGACATTTGTGATTGACCAGCCCCAACCACACTCACAGAGCTTTGGAGCTTCTTGGGCCTTGCCAATTTCTACCATAGGTTCGTGTTGGGATTCTCCCATATTGCATGGGCCCTCAAATAAATAACCAGGGGTGGTGGTAAGGCAAAATTTGTGTGGGGTCGGTCCCAACAACAAGCGTTCGATGATTTGAAGCAATGCTTGTGCTCAACCCCACTACTTTCACTACCAGACCTGCAACAGCCCTTTGAGATAGAGACAGACGCTTCAGACTATGCTATGGGCGTCGTTCTCACTTAGCACGACCACGCCGTGGCCTATAATAATGAGACACTATCAGATGTTGTCCGTAACTACCCTACTTACAACAAATAAATGTACTCCATTGTGCAAGCCTATCACCAGTGGCGAAATTACATTCTTGGGAAGGAGACAGTTATCCACACTGATCATAATCCATTGTAGTGCATGCAGACAAAAGGAAAATTACAGAATGACCACCATCAAAAGTGGTCCACATACTTGCAACAATTCCACCTCAACATCAAGTATAAAACAGAAAGCACCAATCGCATCGTTGATTGCCTTAGTAGACCGCCAGTCGTGGCACTCACCACGATGCTAGACTCTTACGGCCACGAGACTTCTGGATGGCCACAACTCTATGAGACATACCTGGACTTTGCCACCACATACCAAATGTTGGGTGCAAACGCAATTGTTTATAATTTCAATCTTCAAGATGGGTTTTTGTGTCGTCTGGGCCATATATGTGTTCCATCAAGCGAGCAAGCGAAGCTGATCTTTGAAGTCCACTATAGTCGAGTGGTAGGACACTTCGACGTCGAAAATACAGTGGTGATGCTACAGAAACATTTCTACTGGCTGAAACTTCGACAGGAGGTCAGCAAGTATATCAGGTACTGCACTGCCTACGTTATTGCCAAACTGACCACTAAGAAACAGGGTCTATACACCCCTCTTCCTACTCCTGACAGGCCATGGGAATCCATCTCAATGGAATACATGCCAGGCCTCATGTCCATCAAGCGGGGAAATGACTGTGTTTTTGTGGTTGTTGATCGTTTTTCTAAGATGGTGATTATAGTTGCCTGCAAGAAGAACATCACAAGAGAGGCCACTGCCAAACTCTTCTTTGAACGAGTCTGGGTACATTTTGGAATCCCATAAACCATTGTCTTAGATCAGGACAGTCAATTTCTCAACACATTTTGGTTGAGCCTCTGGTCACTGCTCGACACCAAGCTCATCAAATCCACGTCCTTCCACCCCTAAACAGATGGCCAAACCGAGGTCGTAAATCGAATGATTGTGCATGTCCTTTGCATGTATAATTCAAAGAACCCTTGCACATAGGATGAGAGCCTTCCCTGTGTCCAACATAGCTACAACCGAGCCCTGCATAGCTCAACCGGCCATAGCCCCTTTCAGGTGGGGTTGGGATTCCGACCATTTGGTCCCATAGATGTTACACTTCCCCTTGTGGTCACCTCAACCAATTCATCTCCTGCTCCAACTGAAGCTGATAAATCCACCCGATTCATTGAGAGAATCCAACACATCCGCCAACACATCATTCTTCGTGGAAAAGTTTAGTAGTACTTGTGAAACTACTAAGTCTGAATCACCAATGACCCTTAAGTGTTCTATCGTTGGGTATGTGTTATATTCTTTGCACGATTAGTAGTGTCTAAGCGCCTGTGTCGGGAACGCAGGGGGGTTAGAGGGGGGGTGCAGGGGGGCGGAGCCCTCTGCGCGGGGGTTCGGAGGCAGCGCCCCCGAAT
>JZKD02S1541097.1:132995-169893 GCA_000966675.3 Picea glauca | reverse complement strand
GAAAGAAAAATAAACATAGGTACATTACCATGTAAAGTCATGTGTTACATGTCAAAATACAGTCTATTTATGCTTAGAAGTTAGAACTAGACCAATAACAATGCAATTGATTTTAATAAGTAGAACTTGGAGAAATAAGTTCATTAGATATGTAAATATTATGAGTTTAGATGCATTGTTTACTATATCCATAGTTAGGGAAAATAGTTATTTCATCTAGTCATAAATATAACCTACTTAACCCTTGTAGTTCAATGTATTGAGTTGTCAAGATGTGTTATTCCATAAATCGATTCAAAATAATAAAGATAACCTACTTAATCCTTGCAGTTCAATGTATTGAGTTGTCAAGATGTGTTATTCCATCAATTGATTCAAAAGAAATGGTAGTTTTGTCAATATAATTATCGTGAGTAATATATATGTTTTATTTTCTATAGGTTGAAGGCTAAAACAATATGATAGAATTTTTTGTATTCCATTGAAATTAGACATCTTACTTCAAATAAAATTTAGGGGTGTTTGGGATGTAATTCTTCAAACCTCTTGCCTATTTTCCAAAGCCTATGTATGTATACATGTAGGAATTTATAATTCAAATTGGTATCTGTTAACTCAATAATGTTCATCATCTTAATGTTTAATCCATATTTTAATCACTTGCATGGATGATGAATGTAATACTTGTTACTTACAACAGGTCGCATATTATGTTGAGTCAAGATTGTGAAAAATATTTTAGGGAGTGTTACCCTCATTTTCGATGAGGCCAATGTCTTCATAGAAAATATACTAGTGAAAGTTGATGTGGGTGTAAGGATGTACATTGCATAGTAATTGTACAAATCATAGAAAATTTGAGCTAAGAGATTGAATTAGAGAACACGTTTTATTTAACTAGATTCTAAGGATGATGAAAATTATGTATTGTTGTCAAACATATATGTCATGACCAACAAGCGGGGTAATGAAACAAAGATAAGAATAATGATGACCGCCAGAAGGGTGAAACCATGCCGCACTATTTATTTCATCGTATTTTTGCTCTATTATAATTTAGACCTTTCTCGTGATAATGAGTTGATACTTTTACAAATGTCAAATGAAGGGGAAACTTAATGGGAAATTAAATCCACATTTTGGATCAATGCATTCAACAACTCCAACACCATTTAGTAGATAAGGTACAAGTTTAGTTTTAGATAGATATAGTCCCACTTTTGCTACTTGGGAGGATGCAGTTGAGATGTGTCAACAAATTCTAGACCTATTTAAAAAAATTCAGAATGAAGTTTATTTTATGAGGAGATGTATGTAGTGCACTACTTTATCTAATTATTATGACATAACTAGCTTATTATTTGAAGACATTTTTTCAAATGACCTGGTTATATGATTTTTATTACGATGATGAAATCTAAATCTATATTTTATGATTGAGTAAATTAATGATGATTAAATGGTTAAATTACTAATTCATATGTTGTTATATGAATTAGTTATGCATTAATATGAAGAAATGAATGATAATAATTTTTATCCTCTTGATGATTTTACATAATACTTGGACATATTAATTGTCAATATTACTAATAGTTTTCATAGAGTGACAGGAAAATATAAGGGTGCATCGATGCAAAACATCGTTGACAAGATTTTGGGACTTCGGATTGAGTCAGGAGAATAATAATTATTTGGTAAATATATTTTTTGTAATTGAAATGAATGATGAAAATTAATGAGAAAATTATCTGAAAAGATCTTTTAATGACTGTGGTTGAGTTATTAATTGCATGTGGTCATTAACCATTTAAGAAGATGAATGAAAGAGGATGAATTTAATGAGGAAACATAGCAGCCAAAAGACAATATACAAATCTAAACTTAAGCAATAATAACAAAAACCCATAACAAGAGAAGTGATAATGGAGTTCGACACAAAATTGCCTATGTCTCCGGGCCTTTGTCTCAATGGGGGAGGCTTCTTTATTTATTCTTCAATGCTTGAAAAGTATAGAAAAAGTACAGAAAATGGATCTCATACTGGTCTCACTATGTTCTTCTCGACCTCAGAAATCCAACACAACTGACATCACTGAAAAAGACTGAGTGTAGCTCCTAGAAATGGCCCGCAAGCATCTGCTCCTCAACAACTTCCCTTCATAAAAATGGCTTTGGCTTGGCTTTGCTTCAGCATAACTCTAATATGACTGTCCCTCATAGCCTCAAATAGGCTTGGTTTTTATAGATCTGAATTTGGTTATCCTTCCCCAACTTCCTCCCAAAATATGGGCTAAAAAAGAGCTCAATATCTCCTAAAAATGGCCAAAATCTCCATTAACAGGCCTGGAAATCAATAAAAATCCAATACATGTGGTTAAAAACCCACCTGTGTAACAAAATATCAAAAATATTCCCTAGGGATGGGTGCACGCTCCAAATTGAGTTCACATGCATCTATGTATAGGACCACACCCTTAGGGTGCGCCTACCCCTAAGGTTCCAGCCCCCGAAACATTTGGTGGAAGGTGATAACAACGTGCATTGGTGGTTACATACATGGCGCCTGCACCCCTGTGGTTATATGTAACAATAATTAAACCGTGGGATGGGGCTTATCCCCAGCCCCTTTCTGCCCAACACTTAATGCATACACTTTATTAAAAATAAAGTGGGTTTTAAATTACAACAAATGGTGTGGGCGCATTGGCATTTGGTCATTTCTCAAATCTTTGGTCAGCCAATAGTTCATGGGGTCGAACCCCATGAGCTCCAATACAATTTTTCCCACTCAACTAGTGATGGGTGCCACGTGGTAGCCCATGTCTGGGCCACATGACACCCTTTCATTGGTCCTCCACAATGCCACATGTCAACATGCTACTGGTCCCTGTCACTGTCCAGACATCCCTCTGTTGTGCTACCACATGTCAATATGATGATGTCAGCATGGTGATGTCATGATGACGTCAGCATTGACTTTTGTTAGTTTGACTGTTGACTTTTTAGCTATTTGGAAAAACGGTCAAAGTGTGATAACTCTTGCATACAATGTCTGTTTGCAGAAGTAAACATACTGTCGAAATCAGCGCGACAAGTCGGATGCAATGGAATTGTTTTTTTCTGATTCCGGGAACTTTGATTTTTGAGCCTTTTCTAGACCTGAAAGCCTCTTAGATCTGATTTTGGATCACACCTCCCCACTAAAGGAACTTTTGGTCCCCAAAAGGTTATTGACCAGTCAACAAGCTCAAGATAGGCTATCGGGCTTGTCCTCTATCTCTGAACTTTGTCCTGTGCACCTGTCTCATCAAGATCAACTGTAACACAATCATGACAACTGACAGCATATTGTTAGCCATTTGAACCCTGTTACATCTTACTGAAGCCCTATCATCCATGTAGACAACATTACTAATGATAGCATCAAAAAGATGATTGCAAATGAGTTGATATACTTGTAATATGTGCACGACATGAGCTTATCTTGAAGCAACTTATGATTGATTTTTCATTCAATAACCATTTTTTGTTCTTACTTAATATCGATTACTTCATTTGAAACAATTATTGGTTTGTTGCTTGCTTGAACTGTCTTCTTTAATTGTTCCATTGTTTGAAGTGTTTTATTTTCCTTAACATGATGAACATGAACCACATAATCGTGACCTTCTTTCGTTAATTGATATTGATTCTTTGTCCTGTAGAAGAATGCCTTACGATCATATAAGTATGGACTACCTAAGACCAATCCACATTCACTTAACGGAACTACATCAAATGTTACCTCGTCCACATACTTAGATGAAATTGCAAATTTGATTGTGCACTAATTTGTTATGTGCATTTGATGATGATTGATTATCCATTTAAGTGTGTAAGGATTATGATGAGTTTGTGTTTTTAAACCCAATTGCTTAACCAATTCTTCTGAGATTAGATCCTTCTCTTGCGAAATTACGAGGTCAGCGATCGAGTCTTCTTGCAGGTTAAACCGCACAAGAGTTCAATCAAGTTTGGGAAGGGAGCTGAACTCTCTCCTAGGTTCGTGGGACCTTTCGAGATTGTGGAGAGAAAGGGGCCCGTGG
This sequence comes from Picea glauca, assembly GCA_000966675.3. Taxonomy (NCBI): domain Eukaryota; kingdom Viridiplantae; phylum Streptophyta; class Pinopsida; order Pinales; family Pinaceae; genus Picea; species Picea glauca. The sequence goes on along the minus strand of JZKD02S1541097.1, from coordinate 165,805 downwards.
CCTATCGACTAGCCTTGCCTGATTCCTTGAGGAGTATGCATGATGTTTTTCATGTATCTGTTTTGAGACATTATATGAGTGATCCTACACATGTTATTGACATGAGTTCCTTGCAGGTATCGGACGAGGGAGCGCTCACGGCTGAGCCAGTCCGCATCTTAGATCATCGCATTCGACAGTTACAACGTCGAACGGTAGATCAGGTCAAAGTATAGTGGGACAATTATAGTCCGCACTCGGTGACCTGGGAGGACGCATATGATATGCACCAGTAGTTTCCATTTTTGTTTGATAGATAGACATATGATACTATGATACACTTATTTCAGCATTTATACTGTGAAACTTCGGGACGAAATTTAGACCAAGAGGGGGTGTATGTAACATCCCACTCTGGTGCACTGAGCGAACTTATTCTTTGAGGACACTTGCTCGCAAGTGATCCGGATTATTATGATATTAAAACATTTGAATTTGATTATGATGTGTCATGTGTAGATGACATGTTGTTTTACTACATTGACATAGACAGGTGCTATTGACTTGGTTTTACTGAGTGTGCGGGGTTTTGGACCTTGAGGATGTAGAGGCATCGATGGAACCCCTTGGACTCCGGATCGAGTCAGGGAGTGTGATATTGGGGTTTGATTGATTTACTGTGATATTAATACATTTGATTGGATGATATGATGTGGACATGTTCTGACATGATTTGTTGATGATGCAGGCTGATGATAGCTTGCCGACCAGACTCACATATGGAGTAAAGGGGTCACACATGACTACCAAAGAGGTTGAGGGAGAGGTGTGGATAGCAGCCCTGCCACAACCTACTAGCACTCCCGTTGTGGCTCGAACTATAGGTTAACGATTACCTAGTTCGAGAGGACCCACGATGTCATGAGGGCAGACTGTGATAGTCACTCACGATGATTCTAAGGGGCGCGTAATAAGGCAGGGGCCTTATTCCTTAGAATCCCTTTGTCTCCCACAAGTTCACCTAGCAGAGTGTTGACTCCAGGGGTTATTGATGTCTACCAATCAGTCAATCGGCGAGTGACACCCTTGGAGCACGTGGTGCGTCCTAAAGGGAAAGTCACGCGAAAGAAACAAAAGAGGCGAGTGGCACCCTTGGAGCGCGTGGTGCATCTTGAAGGGCACATCGTGAAAAATAAACAAAAGAGGCGAGTGGCACCCTTAGAGAACGTAGTACGTCCTGAAGGGCACGTCGCGTTGATGATGATAAAATGAACGAACCTAGATGGCCCTAAGACAAATATCTCATTAAGAAATTTTAAAACAACTTCCCTAATTAAAATGTCACCCAGTTATAAATCGAAGTCCTAAGTCTAAAACTTTGCTAGGGGTAAAATTTTTCCTACCCTTAAGAAAATATCTTTATAAAATTAAAATAATAAAAAGTTAAAATAAAAACCACTTGAGTAATAATTTTGGTCTTCATAAATTTTKGGGTAAAATGAAGAGAGTAAKAAATTAAATAAAATCGGTGGATATAAAATGTAAAGAAGAAATTAATTATTTTAACTTTTGATAGTTTAAAAAGATACTAAATTCTAATAAAAGGAAGGAGAGGTTAATTTTCACAGCTATAATTTCTAGCTCATAAAAAGGTAAAAAAAAAGGGAGGGGAAATATAAAAATTAGGAAAGTAGGGAAAGGAGGTAACCTAAAGAGGGAAAGAGGGGAACAAATGGTAAAAAGCGGGAGGTCAACTTAATAAAGAATCTGCATTTAAGAACCTGCTAAATTGAACTAATTTAGCAATTCCTTTTTAGGGAAAGCCTTTAAAACATGTAAGGGAATCTAGGGACACCTAGGAGTGATTTTAGGAGTAACTCTAGGTGGGTGAGGGAAATAAGAAAATAATTAATGGAGAAACGTGGGGGATGGATGACACTTGTACGAAGGAGAATTTTTAGGGAATTTTTATTAAAACCTCAATTAAATGAGATTTAGGGAAGAATGGAAGTTCTAAAACTCTATAAAAGAGAGGGACGAGAAGGAAGAAGGGATTTGTTGTTAGTGTAACGTTACACAGTAGGAATAGTGACTTGACTAATTTACGTGTGGGAGTTGGGATTTCCCAGCTCGGAGAGGAGTGGTAGCTCGGCCTTGTGAGGCGAGCTGGGAGCTAGACGTACCATCTGGATAGTGTGTGGCCCCTTTATGGCTCGGGGAGCTAAGGAGGAAGCAGAGTACCCCTAGCGTTGGCTGGGAGGTACCGGTGAGGTCTCGACGGTCGGTGAGCGGGAGCGGCACGGAGTGCGCAGACGTCATTCGAGGCAGGCGATAAGGCAACGGTATGCTCTTTCATTTGTAGAGTAGAATGCATTAAGACTTATGCTAGGATCTGAAAATTTGATTGTAAATGGTTTGGATTATCTGGTTTTCTTGATGGTCTCTGTGCCCTTGTTTGTATTCTCTCGCCGTTGTTATAACTCCCATTTCCCCAGTTGACTCTGCGGTTAAATGTTTTCCGGGCTAGCTCAACTCTACGCTTAACGCGCCCCTTGTGATTCTACTCTGCATTTTATCTCACCTCTCTACTACAGATTTACCGCCTCGTACTAGGAATTTACCACATAAATTAAGTTTAATGGTGAATATTTGTGATTGTATTTGGTTTCATTGCAGGAAACCCATCCCTCTACCTAGCTCAAATTTTTATAACAGAATTTGTTTGTCTAAAATTCCTGAAATTTTATATGTCCGAATAAATTCCTGAAATTTTGTGTCTGAAAAGTTATAGGGCGAATATTTATGGCTGGATCAATTCCGGAATTTATATGCATGAATTTCAACTATATTTATGTGTCTGAATTTATAAGTTTGAATGTATGGGTCTGAATAATTAGGATGAAGGTGAGCCCTAGAAGTAGTATTCCTTTACCACCTTAAACTGTCCAAGTACTCAGAACAGATGATTCTGTTGCCTTGAATGCTGCGAACAGTTGGTGTGCCAAACTGTTCAACCTTAACGCATTTGTAACCTAGACTTTGCCCATGCTTTTGTTTTACGTATTCCTTTAGCGTAGCTTAGTATAGATTAAAGATTGAATTTCTGTGAATAGATTTAAATAATCTTACTTTGGCAACCATCGCTCTAATTGGGTGGTAAACGCCATTATCCTTTATGTTTAGAATTTGGTTACACTCTTGCAGTCGTGCAGTGTTGGGATAACAACGCACAGTATGGTCTAAGGCATTTCCATGATATAGGGGAAATCATTTTTGTGATTTAAAAACTTCTTAAACAGTTCCATCAAAAACCTTGAAACCCACTCCAACTTCCGCCTTCTAATGGATGCAAGTGATGAATAAGGCGCCCATAGGTGAGGCATTGAAGCATAGATCTAGCATTGAAGGGTTGTATTTCGATTTAAATCTTAAATCTTTACCCTTAAACTCTTAACTTTCACCCCTGCAAACTGTGTAAATTCCTTACCTTTTCACCCTGCAAACCGTGTCCAATTCTTACCATTTTCGCCTCTGCCCTGTGTTAAATTCTTACCAAATTTCTTCCACATCTGCGAGTTGCGTGATGTACGGCTGTGGCAAGGATTCTCTTGACACTATCAGGATAAACTGCCAGTTGAATCGTGATTTCCAGGCATGAGCACTTCAGTTTCTCAATTGACTTTATGGCGTGCATGCACAGTCGTTAGTTATTGTTGCAGGTTTTATACTTTTACTTGGCATCGTGTTGGGCCGCTAATTTATATTGTTTCTGGAATATGTAAGAGTAGTGTTATTGCAATATAAAATAGAATGTAACGTTAGTGTTAGATAATATATAAAAGTAATGTTATTKTTATTCTAATGCAATGTTATCRTAACATAAAAGGTAAAGATATTGTTATTTTAGTGGAAATGTTACTGAAATTTTATTGTTATGGATAACATAAATGGGTATAGTAATGTGTAAAAGTATTGTGACTGTAATTTATATTGTTATTGTAATATGTAAGGGTAACGTCATTGCAGTATATTGCTTCTGAATTATGTAAGAGTAATGTTGGTGCAATATAAAATAGAATGTAATGTTAGTGTTAGATAACATATAACAAGTAATGTTATGTTATTTATTTGCAATGTTATGGTAACATAAAATGTAAAGATATTGTTATTTTATTGGATATGATATCGAAATTTTATTGTTATTGATAACATAATTCGGTATAGTAATGGGTAAAAGCATTGTTATTGTAATTTATTTTGTTATTATAATATGTAAAGGTAACGTCATTGTAATATGTTGTTTCTGAATATGTAAGAGTAATGTTTTTGCAATATAAAATAGAGTGTAATGTTAGTGTTAGATAACATATAAAAAGTAATTTCATTGTTATTTTATTGCAATGTTATGGTAATTTTATGGTCATTGATGACATATAAAATGTAAGGTCCTTTGAACTAAGTACCATCAATTATTATGATTTAGTAAATGGGGATTTTTCATTTAGTTAATTTACATTATTTTAAGGTTGGGTTGGGTATCTCGTCAACTAATGGAAATTAAATGGAGTAACGGATCTGTATTTAATGCTAATTGAGTCGTAGATAATGCCTTGTCTTAATAATGGTTGGTTGTTGTCGGAGTCCTTCGGACTTGCGCCTTCTGTAGAGGATGTGGTTGTTCATTAATTGTTGTTGTACTTGGATAGTAAACATTTTATTGCTTGGTCTGCTTGTGTCGAGTGGGATGTAGACACCTCCATGTTCCTCAGAACAGTCGCCAACCCTGAGACCTTAAATGGTTAAAATCGATGGGAATCTGGGCTTGTGCATTGCTTATGTGTCCTGGAGGTCCTAACTTTTGCAGGGTAGGACAGGCGGGTAGTCAGTCTTATTTATTGTCGGTTGATTGTCGTTGCCTGCTTGCAATTACTTGATGTGCGCCTTAGGTCGTTATGTTGTGTACGTCATTGTATGCGTCATGTTCGTCGTCGGGTGGTGACGCAGAGTTGAATGTATTTATTATCCTTGTACACACGTGCACACACACACAAAAAAAAATTCCACCTATTATAAGTGGTTGTCATCATAACGAGGAGGTTCGTTACATATGGTATTAGAGAGAGGTTCAACCCGTGACTTGGGATCGCTACGAATTTTGTTGATATGAATGTTTATACTGTTGTTGATCGAGTTAACTTGTGTGCATGCAGGTAATCATGGTTAGAGGATGCCATGGAGGCAGACGACGGGGTGTGAGGGGAGGAGGTGTGACGCCTCCAGTAGCATCCACACCTAAGGCATCTAACCCCCAGGGAGACGAGCAGGTTCTCGGACAAGAGAAGATAGTAGTTGGCGATGTGGTCAGAATGATGAGATCTTTTCAGTGCATGTATGAGGCACTAATCAGTCGTTTGAACAGAGATAAGGCCAGGGTGTCGGCACCTGCTGAGGTTCCACTGCGTGCTCTGGTCGGTACTGGTAGCATTCACCGTGAACTCGAGAAGGTCAAATTTTTCGAGTTCTCTAGTGCCCCGTATGGCGCAGCCTCCAAGGCATGGTTGGAGAACATGGCGATGTGCTTCGCACTTCGCGATTATACTTCCAACATGAAGGTCTGCATGGCGGTCTTTCAAGAGAAGGGGAGCTCTCTTCTATGGTGGAAGATGCTCCTACCGCAACTGAACATGGTCGTCGAAGATGTGTCATGGGAACTGTTCGAGGAACAATTCCGAGAGAGGTACCTTTAAAAGGAATTCATTGAGTGTCAACTCAATGAGTTCAACTCCTTACGACAGAGAGGTTGTATGTTGCTCGAGTATGAGGCCTATTTTATGGAGCTGCTCCGGTATGCTCTGCACCTTAACACTGAGAAACTTAAGGTCAACAGGTTCTTGTTCGGACTTAATGCAACCTGCGTGCAAAGGTTAGGATTTTGATGCCTCAAACCTTGCACGATGTCATCCAGAAGACCCTCACAGTGGAGGAGGAGCTTATCAGTGGGGGTCAGACCAGGACTCCAACGAGACCAGCAGGGCAGGTTTCATCTAGAACACAGTAGCACTAGACACCAACGAGACATACACTAGGATATCGTGGCTTCCAGAGGGGATCCACTTTCACTACACCCCAGTGACTAATGCCTCAGTAGCGAACACCTTATCGGGGACCACAACATCAGCAGCAGTGTCGCCTGCAGCAGCGTCGCCCGCAACAGCGTCACCCGCAATAGCGTCGCCCGCAGCAGCAGGAGTTTAGGCCTGTTCAGCAGAACAGATCAGGGTTCCAAGCCAGTGGGTCGTCATCTTCTACTTTAGGTACCAGTAATACTGGGCCGAAGAAGGGGTGTTGGACGTGTGGGGAGCCACACTACCAGCGTGACTATCCTGTGGAGAGGACCATAGCATCCAGATCAGTCGAACCCACTACCGTGGGAGATATGAGCAAGGTCCATCATATTCATGCAGCGGTGAATAACCATTAGGTCAAGCATCAGTTGACTGTGATCAAGACGATACGTACCGTCGCTGACCAGACCCTTAGTGTTTTGATAGATCTCGGTGCTACTGAGAGTTTCATTTCTGGTGCATCACTAAAAAGGATTAAGGTAAAGGCAGTTGAGAAGGACAAGTTTAGCTTCGTAGATATGGCTTCAGGAGCCAAACAGAAGGTTGGAGGAAAGGTTACAGGATGTGCCCTTAACCTGGGAGAGTTTGTCACGAGGGCCAAACTGTATGTCATGGTATTAGGATCTTATGATGTCATGATTGGTATGGATTGGTTGGAATCGCATGAGGTGATACTCAACTGAAAGACAAAGCGGTTGAGCTTGGTCGATGATGAGGGAAAAAGACATGTGATTATAGGATGAAACCAGGGAGTTTCCCTAAGGTTCATCTCTTCCTTACAGTTGGGGAAGAGTATGCGCAAGGGGTGCAAGATTTATGTGATCCTTGCGTTAAACGAGAAAGGAGTAATGAAAGTTCTAGAACACCTTCCGGTGGTGAGAGAGTTTGTGAATGTGTTCTCGAAGGACTTACCTAGGATGCCACCAGAAAGGGAATTGGAGTTTACCATAGACCTAAAACCGGGGACCGAATCGATAACAATGACGTCTTATCGGATGTCAACCCCGGAGTTACAAGAGTTGAAAATGCAACTAAAAGAGTTGTTGGAACTAGGACTGACACATCCTAATGTGTCACTGTGGGGTGCACTTGTTATTTTCATATGAAAGAAGGATGGATCGTGGAGTCTTTGCATTGACTACCATCAACTAAACAAGGCCACGATCAAGAATCAGTATCCCTTGTCAAGAATTGATGATCTATTCGATCAGATGAAGGGTGCGACGATGTTCACCAAGATCGATTTACGATCAGGGTATCACCAGTTGTAGATCAAGGAGGATGACGTCCCTAAGACCGCCTTTAAGACGAGGTTTGGACATTATGAGTTTACTATTTTACCATTTGGACTGACCAACGCCCCTGGGGTATTTATGAGTTTGATGAACGAGGTGTTCCGCGAGTACTTGGACAAGTTCGTCCAAGTGTTCATTAATGATATTTTGATTTACTCTCATACGACGGAGGAGCATGATGAGCACTTGCGCTTGGTACTATAGTGTCTGCGAGAGCACAAATTGTATGGGAAATTGTCCAAATGCTCTTTTTATCAATCAAGGATTCACTACTTAGGGCATGTCATCTCCGGCGAAGGCATCGCCGTGTATCCAGCCAAGGTCGAGGATATTATGGAATGGCCTGCGCCGATGAATGTCATGGAATTGCGTAGCTTTATGGGTTTAGCAGGATACTATCGACGATTTGTCGAGGGATTTTCGAAGATAGCAAATTCGATCACAGAATTGTAGAAGAAAAACCAGAAGTTTGTTTGGACTGAAAAATGCGTGGAAGTATTTCGGAGGCTTAAGGAGTTGTTGACAACAACGCCGATACTAAAGGTCCCTGACATGGATGTAGACTACTTGGTATGCACAGATGCATCCAAGGAAGGTTTAGGCAGAATCTTGATGCAAGACGGATGAGTGATTGCTTACATTTCAAGGAAGTTGAGAAGGAAAGAGGAGAACTACGCAACGTACGATTTGGAGTTATTAGCCATCGTATATGCCTTGAAGGTTTGGAGACACTACCTTGTTGGATGAAAATTTGAACTGAAGACTGACCATTGTGGACTACAACACATTTTTACGCAAAGTGACTTGAACGCACGACAACGATGTTGGTCGGAACTGCTTAGCGAGTACGCCTTCGAGATTACTTACATAAAAGGAACAGTGAACCGAGTGGCGGATGCATTGAGTCGGAGACAACACATCTTTTCAGTGTTTCCTCTTCAGACGAATCTATGTCAAAAGATTCTAACTTTACAGCGTGACAATGACTGGTACAAGGAGGTTGAGTGTTTTATCGAAAAAAACACAATGATGGTACCACGATTTGAGGGATTTTCATTTCATGGTGATGGTTTATTGAGGTTTGAAGGTCATATTTATGTGTCGCCAAATGACGAGTTGAGGAAGTTGATCCTAAGCGAGGCTCATAGAGAAGTATACATGGCTCACCCGGGAGTCACGAAGATGAGGGAAGACCTTAAACCCCTATTCTTTTGGAGGGGAGTGAAGGCCAACATAGTCAACTATGTGGCCAGATGTCTTGAGTGTTAGCAGGTAAAGGCTGAACATAGACACCCAGCAGAATTACTACAACCACATGTCATTTCGGAATCGAAATGGGAGGTTATTTCGACGGATTTTATTGTTGGATTGCCACTGACGGATTTTCCCATGCTTCTGTTTTATTGCCACTGACGGATTTTCGTAGTAGTAGACACCCTAACGAAGAGTCCTCACTTTATTCCTATGTGTATGACGTATCAAGTGTCTGACATAGCTAGAGTTTTCATCAGTGATATTGTGAGGTTGCATGGCATGCCTAAGAAGATTATATCTGATCGAGGATCGGTGTTTACTGGATGATTTTGGAAGAGTTTCTAAGAGGCCTTGGGAACCCAACTTAACTTTAGTACTACGTATCACCCAGAGACTGACTGGAAAATTGAACGAATCAACCAAAACTTGGACAACATGTTGTGCATGTACGTGATGGACCAACAAATGCATTGGAAAGAATTCCTGCCTCTAGTAGAGTTCGCTTACAACAACAGTTACTAGAGCACCATTAAGATGGCGCCTTTCGAGTTTTTGTACAGGTGACCATGTCGAATGCCCTTGAGTTGGGATCGGATTGAGGATAGCGTCCTGGTGGGACCAAAAGTGATCCAAGAAATGGAAGACCAAATGCAAACCATAAGACAAAGGATTAAAGAAGCGCAGGATCGACAAAAGAGTTATGTCGATGCGCACCAAGTCGACCATAGTTACGAGCTCGACGATCGAGTCTTCTTGCGGGTTAGACCACACAAGAGTTCAATCAATTTTGGGAAGGGAGCTAAACTCTCTCCTAGGTTCATGGGACCTTTCGAGATTGTGGAGAGAAAAGGGCATGTGGCCTATCGACTAGCCTTGCCTGATTCCTTGAGGCATATGCATGATGTTTTTCATGTATCTGTTTTGAGACATTATATGAATGATCCTACACATGTTATTGACATGAGTTCGTTGCAGGTATCGGACGAGGGAGTGCTCACAATTGAGCCAGTCCGCATCATGGATCATCGCGTTCGACAGTTATGACGTTGAACGGTAGATCAGGTCAAAGTCCAGTGGAACAATTATAGTCCGCACTCGGTGACCTGGGAGGATGCATATGATATGTGCCAGCAGTTTCCATTTTTGTTTGATAGATAGACATATGATACTATGATACACTTATTTCTGCATTTATACTGTGAAACTTCGGGATGAAGTTTAGACCAAGAGGGGGTGTATGTAACATCCCTCTCTGGCACGCAGAGTGAACTTATTCTTTGAGGACACTTGCTCGCAAGTGATCTGGATTATTATGATATTAAAACATTTGACTTTGATTATGATGCGTCATGGGTAGATGACATGTTGTTTTACTACATTGACATAGATAGGTGCTATTGACTTGGTGTTACTGAGTGTGCAGGGTTTTGGACCTTGAGGATGCAGAGGCATCGATGGAGCCCCTTGGACTACGGATCAAGTTAGGGAGTGTGCTATTGGGTTTTGATTGATTTACTGTGGTATTAATACATTTGATTGGATGATATGATGTGGACATTTTCTGACATGATTTGTTAATGATGCAGGCTGACGATAGCTTGCCGACCAGACTCACATATGGATTAAAGGGGTCACACACGACTACCAGAGAGGTTGAGCGAGAGGTGTGGACAACAGCCCTGTCACAGCCTACTAGCACTCCTGTTGTGGCTCGAACTGTAGGTTAATGATTACCTAGTTTGAGAGGACCCACGATGTCATGAGGGAAGACTGCGACAGTCGCTCACGATGATTCTAAGGGGCACGCAATAAGGCAGGGGATTTATTCCTTAGAAGTCCTTGGTCTCCCACAAGTTCACCTAGCGAAGTGTTGACACCAGGGGTTATTGATGTCTACCAATCAGTCAAGCAGCGAGTGGCACCCTTGGAGCACGTGGTGTGTCCTGAAGGGAACGTCACACGAAAGAAACAAAAGAGAAGAGTGGCACCCTTGGAGCACGTGGTGCGTCCTAAAGGGCACGTCGCACGAAAGAAACAAAAGAGGCGAGTGGCACCCTTGGATCACGTAGTGCGTCCTGAAGGGCACGTCGCGTTGATGATGATAAAATGAATGAACCTAGATGGCCCTAAGACAAATATCTCATTTAGAAATTTTAAAACAACTTCCCTAATTAAAATGTTGCCCAGTTCAGAATCTAAGTCCTAAGTCTAAAACTTCACTAGGGGTAAAATTTTGCCTACCCTTAAGAAAATATCTTTATAAAATTAAAATAATAAAAAGTTAAAATAAAAACCACTTGAGTAATAATTTTGGACTTCACAATTTTTTGGGTAAAATGAAGAGAGTAAAAAATTAAATAAAATTGGTGGATATAAAATGTAAAGAAGAAATTAATTATTTTAACTTTTGATAGTTTAAAAAGATACTAAATTCTAATAAAAGGAAGGAGAGGTTAATTTTCACAGCTATCATTTCTAGCTCATAAAATGGGAAAAAAAAGGGGGGGGCGAAATATAAAAATTAGGAAAGTAGGGAAAGGAGGTAACCTAAAGAGGGAAAGGAGGTAACCTAAAGAGGGAAAGAGGGGAACTAATGGTAAAAAGAAGGAGGTCAACTTAATAAAGAATTTGCATTTAAGAACCTTCTAAATTGAACTAATTTAGCAATTCCTTTTTAGGGAAAGCCTTTAAAACATGTAAGGGAATCTAGGGACACCTAGGAGTGATTTTAGGAGTAACTCTAGGTGGGTGAGAGAAATAACAAAATAATTAATGGAGAAACGTGGGGGATGGATGACACTTGTATGAAGGAGAATTTTTAGGGAATTTTTATTAAAACCTTAATTAAATGAGATTTAGGGAAAGAATGGAAGTTCTAAAACTCTATAAAAGAGAGGGAGGAGAAGGAAGAAGGGATCGAATGTTAGCATAACGTTACGTTGCAGGAATAGTGACTTGACTGATTTACTTGTGGGAGTTGGGATTTCCTAGCTTGGAGAGGAGTGGTAGCTTGGCCTTGCGAGGCAAGCTGGGAGCTAGACGTACCATCTAGATAGTGTGTTGCCCCTTTGCGGCTCGGGGGACTAAGGGGGAAGAAGACTACCCCTAGCGTTGGTTGGGAGGTACTGGTGAGGTCTCGATGGTAGGCGAGCGTGAGCGGCAAGGAGCACGCGAACGTCATTCAAGGTAGGCGATAAGGCAACGATATGCTCTTTCATTTGTAGAGTAGAATGCATTAAGACTTATGCTAGGATCTAAAAATTTGATTGTAAATGGTTTGGATTATCTGGTTTGCTTGATGGTCTCTGCGTGCTTGTATTATATGCTCTCGCCACTGTTATAACTCCCATTTCCCCAGTTGACTGTGCGGTTAAATGTTTTCTAGGCTAGCTTAGCTCTATGCTTAACGCGCCCCTTGTGATTCTACTTTGCATTTTATCTCACCTCTCTACTACAGATTTACTGCCTCGTACTAGGAATTTACCACAAAAATCAAGTTTAATGGTGAATATTTGTGATTGTATTTTGTTTCTTTGCAGGAAACCCATCCCTCTACCTAGCTCAAATTTTTATGACAGAATTTATTTGTCTAAAATTCCTGAAATTTTAGATGTCTAAATAAATTCCTGAAATTTTGTGTCTGAAAACTTATAGGGCGATTTTTTATGGCTGGATAAACTCTGGAATTTATATGCCTAAATTTCGACTATATTTATGTGTCTAAATTTATAAGTTTGAATGTATGGGTCTGAATAATTAGATGAAGGTGAACCCTAGAAATAGTATTCCTTTACCACCTTAAACCATCCAGGTACTGGGAACAGATGATTCTATTCCCTTGAATGTTGTGAACAGTTGGTGTGCCAAACTGTTCAACCTTAACTTATTTGTAACCCAGACTTCGCCACCGCACCAGATAGATTTCAAAACTTGTAAATTTTTCCCCGGAGAACAGGGAGAAGTGTTTCGAGGTAGTGTTTTCCCATGCTTTTGTTTTATGTAGTCATTTAGCGTAGCTTAGTATAGATTAAAGGTTGAATTTCTGTGAATAGATTTAAATAATCTTACTCTGGCAACCATCGCTCTAATTGGGCAGTAAACGCCAGTATCCTTTATGTTTAGATTTTGGTTACACTCTTGCAGTTGTACAGTGTTGGGATAACAACGCATAGGATGGTCTGAGGCATTTCCATGATATAGGGGAAATCATTTTTGTGATTTAAAAACTTCTTAAACAGTTCCATCAAAAACCTTGAAACCCACTCCAACTTCCACCTTCTAATGGACGCAAGTGATGAATAAGGCGCCCATAGGTGAGGCATTGAATCATAGATCTGGCATTGAAGGGTTGTATTTCAATTTAAAGCTTAAATCTTTACCCTTAAACTCTTAACTTTCGTCCCTGCAAATTGTGTAAAGTCCTTACCTTTTCGCCATGCAAACTATGTCCAATTCTTACCATTTTTGCCTCTGCCCTATGTTAAATTCTTACCAAAATTTTTCCCCTCTGTGAGTTGCGTGATGTATGGCTGTGGCAAGGATTCTCTTGACACTGTCAGAATAAACTTCCAGTTGAATCGTGATTTCCAGGCATGCATGCATCAGTTGCCCAATTGACTTTATGGTGTGCACGCACAGCCGTTAGTTATTGCTGCAGATTTTATGCTTTTACTTGGCATAGTGTTGGGCCGCTAATTTATATTGTTTCTGGAATATGTAAGAGTAGTGTTATTGCAATATAAAATAGAATGTAACGTTAGTGTTAGATAATATATAAAAGTAATGTTATTGTTATTCTAATGCAATGTTATCGTAACATAAAAGGTAAAGATATTGTTATTTTAGTGGAAATGTTACTGAAATTTTATTGTTATGGATAACATAAATGGGTATAGTAATGTGTAAAAGTATTGTGATTGTAATTTATATTGTCATTGTAATATGTAAGGGTAACGTCATTGCAATATATTTCTTCTGAATTATGTAAGAGTAATGTTGGTGCAATATAAAATAGAATGTAATGTTAGTGTTAGATAACATATAAAAAGTAATGTTATGTTATTTATTTTCAATGTTATGGTAACATAAAATKTAAAGATATTGTTATTTTATTGGATATGATACTGAAATTTTATTGTTATTGATAACRTAATTYGRTATAGTAATGGGTAAAAGCATTKYTACTGTAATTTATATTGTTATTATAATATGTAAAGGTAACRTCATTGTAATATGTTGTTTCTGAATAYGTAAGAGTAATRTTTTTRCAATATAAAATAGAGTGTAATGTTAGTGTTAGATAACATATAAAAAGTAATGTCATTGTTATTTTATTGCAATGTTATGGYAATTTTATGKTCATTRATGACATATAAAATGTAAGGTCCTTTGAACTARGTACCATCAATTATTACGATTTAGTAAATGGGGATTTTGCATTTAGTTAATTTACATTATTTTAAGGTTGGGTTGGGTAACTCGTCAACTAATGGAAATTAAATGGAGTAACGGATCTGTATTTAATGCTAATTGAGTCGTAGATAATGCCTTGTCTTAATAATGGTTATTTGTTGTCAGAGTCCTTCAGACTTGCGCCTTCTGTAGAGGACGTGGTTGTTCATTAATTATTGTTGTAGTTTCATTGTAAACATTTTTTTGCTTGCTCTTCTTATGTCGGGCGGGATGTAGACACCTCCATGTTCCTCAGAACAGTCACCATCCCTGAGACCTTAAATGTTTAAAATCAATGGGAACCTGGGCTTGAGCATTGTTTATGTGTCCTGGAGGTCTTAACCTTTGCAGGGTAGGACGGGGGAGTAGTCAGTCTTATTTATTATCGGTTGATTGTCGTTCCTTGCTTGCAGTTACTTGATGTGTGTCTTAGGTCATTCTGTTGTGTTCGTCCTTGTATATGTCATGTTCGTCGTTGGGTGGCAAAGTAGAGTTGAATGTATTTATTATCCTTGTACACACGTGCACACACACACAAAAAAAAAATTTCACTTGTTATAAGTGATTGTTTCTGTAACGAGGCGGTTCGTTACATATGGTATCAGAGCGAGGTTCAACCCGCAACTTGGGATCGCTACGTCTTTCGTTGATATGAATGTTGATACTATTGTTGATCGAGTTGACTTGTGTGCGTGCAGATAATCATGGTTAGAGGACGCCACAGAGGTAGATGACAGGGTGCGAGGGGAGGAGGCCCGATGCCTCCAGTAGCATCCACACCTGAGGGGTCTAACCTCCAGGGAGACATGTAGGTTCTCAGACAAGAGCATATAGCAGTTGGCGATGTGGTCAGAATGATGAGATATTTTCAGTGCATGTCCGAGGCACTGATCAGTCGTTTGGAAAGAGATGAGGCCAGGGTGCTGACACCCATTGAGGTTCCATCGTGTGCTCCGGTCGGTACTAGTAGCATTCACCGTGATCTCGAGAAGGTCAATTTCTCGAGTTCTTTGGTGCCCCGGATGGCGCAGGCGCTGAGGCATGGTTGGAGAGCATGGTGATGTGCTTTACACTTTGTGATTATACCTACAAAATGAACGTCTGCATGGCGGTATTTCAACTAAAGGGGAGCACTCTTCTATGGTGGAAGACGCTCCTACCGCAACTGAACATGGTCATCGAAGACGTGTAATGGGAACTGTTAGAGGAACGGTTCCGAGAGAGGTACCTTTTAGAGGAATTCATTGAGAGTTAGCTCAATGAGTTCAACGCCTTACGACAAGGAGGTCGTACGGTGCCTGAGTATGAGACCCATTTTATGGAGCTCCTCCAGTATGCTCCGCACCTTAACACTAAGAAACTTAAGGTCAATAGGTTCGTGTTCGGCCTTAACGACAGCCTATGTGTAAAGGTTAGGATTTTGATGCCTCAAACCTTGCATGATGTCATCCAAAAGGCCCTCATAGCAGAGGAGGAGCTTATCAGTGGGGGTCAGACCAAGACTCCAGCAAGACCAGCAGGGCAGGTTTCATCTGGAACACAGTAGAACCATACACTAGCAAGACATACGCTGGGATATCGTGGCTTCCAGAGGGGATCCACTTTCACTACACCCCAGTGGCCGATGCCTCAGCAGGGAACACCTTATCAAGGACCATAGAATCAGCAGGAACAGTTGAGGCATGTTAGCAGAACAGACCAATGTGATAGGCCGGTGGGTCGTCATCTTCTACTTCGGGTACCGGGACTACTGGGCCGAAGAAGGAGTGTTGGACGTGTGGGGAGCCACACTACCAGCGTGACTTTCCTGTGGAGAGGACCAGAGCGTCCGGATCAACCAGACCCACTACCATGGGAGATATGGGCAAGGCCCATCAGATTCATGCAGCGGTGAATAACCGCCAGGCTGAGCATCAATCAACTATGCTCGAGACGACAGGTACCATCGTTGACCAGAACCTTAGTGTTTTGATAGATCCCGGTGCTACCAAGAGTTTCATTTCTGGTGTAGCACTAAAAAGGATTAAGGTAAAGGCAGTCGAACAGGACAAGTTTAGCTTTGTAGAGATGGCTTCGAGAGCCAAACAGAAGGTTGGAGGAAAGGTTACGGGCTATGCCCTTAATCTGGGAGAGTTTTTCAGGAGGGACAAATTGTATGTCATGATATTAGGATGTTATGATGTTGTGATTGGTATGGCTTGGTTGGAATCACATGAGGCGATACTCAAATGTAAGATGAAATGGTTAAGCTTAGTCGATGACAAGGGACAGAGATGTGTGATTGTAGGACGGAACCAGGGAGTTTCCCTGAGGTTCATCTCTTCCTTACAGCTACGGAAGAGTATGCGCAAGGGGTGCAAGATTTATGCGATCCTTGCGTTAAATGAGAAAGGAGTAACAGAAGGTATGGAACACCTTTCGATGGTGAGAGAGTTTGCATACGTGTTCTTGGAGGATTTACCTAGAATACTGCTGAAAAGGGAATTGGAGTTTACCATAGACCTAAAACTGGGGACCAAACCGATAGCAAGGACCCCTTATCGGATGTCGAATTCAGAGTTACAAGAGTTGAAAATGCAACTGAAGGAGTTGTTGGACCTAGGACTGATACGTCCTAATATTTCATAGTGGGGTGCACCTATTATTTTCATACGAAAGAAGGACGGATCGTGGAGGCTTTGCATCGACTACCGTCAATTGAACAAGCCCATGATCAAGAATCCATATCCCTTGCCGAGAATTGATGATCTGTTCGATCAGATGAAGGGAGTGATGGTGTTCTCCAAGATCGATTTGTGATCAGGGTATCACCAGTTGCGGATCAAGGAGGAGGATGTCCCTAAGACCACCTTTAAGACAAGGTTTGGACATTACGAGTTTATTGTTTTACCATTTGGACTGACTGACGCCCCTTGGGTATTTATGATTTTGATGAACAAGGTGTTTCGCGAGTACTTGGACAAGTTCATCCAAATGTTCATTGAAGATATTTTGACTTACTCTCGTGCGACGAAGGTGCATGACGATCACTTGCGCTTGGTACTATAGTGTCTACGAGAGCACAAATTGTATGGGAAATTGTCCAAATTCTCTTTTTATCAATCAAGGATTCACTAATTAGGGCATGTCATCTCCGGCGAAGGCATCGTCGTGGATCCAGCCAAGGTCGAGGCTATTATGGAATGTCCTGCACCGACGAATGTCACAGAAGTGCGTAGATTTATGGGTTTAGCAGGATACTATCAACGGTTTGTTGAGGGATTTTCGAAGATAGCAAATCCGATAACGGAATTGCAGAAGAAAAACAAAAAGTTTGTTTGGACCGAGAAATGCGCAGAAGCATTTCGGAGGCTTAAGGAGTTGTTGACAACAACACCGATACTAAAGGTCCTTGACATGGACGCAGACTTCTTGGTATGCACAGACGCATCCAAGGAAGGTTTAGGCGGAGTCTTGATGCAAGACGGACAAGTGATTGCTTACATTTTGAGAAAACTGAGAAGGCATGAGGAGAACTACACGACGCATGATTTGGAGTTATTAGCCATTGTATATGCCTTGAAAGTTTGGAGACACTACCTTCTTGGATGAAAATTTGAACTGAAGACTGACTATTGTGGACTACAACACATTTTTACGCAAAGGGACTTGAACGCAAGACAACGACATGTGTCAAAACTTCTTAGCGAGTACGACTTCGAGATTACTTACATAAAAGGAACAGTGAACCGAGTGGCGGATGCATTGAGTCGGAGACCACGCATATTTTCGGTGTTGCCTCTTCAGACAAATCTACATGAAAATAGTCTAACTTTATAGCGTGATGATGACTGGTACAAGGAGGTCGAGGGTTTTATCGGACAAACCACAATGATGGTACTACGATTTGAGGGATTTTCATTTTATGGAAATGGTTTATTGAGATTTAAAGGTTGAATTTACGTGCCGCCAAATGACGAGTTGAGGAAGTTGATCCTAAGCGAGGCTCATAGAGCAGTATACATGGCTCACTCGGGAGTCACGAAGATGAGGGAAGACCTTAAACCCTTATTCTTCTGGAGGGGAATGAAGGCCGACATATTCAACTATGTGGCCAGATGTCTGGAGTTTCAGCAGGTAAAGGCTGAACATAGACACCCAATAGGATTACTACAACCACATGCCATTCCAGAATCAAAATGGGAGGTTATTTTGATGGATTTTATTATTTGATTGCCACTAACGGCAACGAGGAATGACTCGATTTTCATAGTAGTAGACACCCTGACAAAGAATGCTCACTTTATTCCTGTGCATACGATGTATCAGATGCCTATCATAGCTAGAGTTTTCATCAGTGAGATTGTGAGGCTGCGTGGTGTTCCTAAGAAGATTATATATGATCAAGGATCGGTGTTTACTGGACGAGTTTCCAAGAGGCCTTGGGAACCCAACTTAACTTTAGTACTGCGTATCACCTGGAGACTGACGGGAAAACCGAATGAACGAACCAAACCTTGGAGGACATGTTGCAAATGTACGTGATGGACCAACAAAAGCGTTGGGAAGAATTCTTGCCTCTAGTAGAGTTCGCTTACAACAACAGCTACCAAAGAACCATTAATATGGCGCCTTTCGAGTTTCTGTATGGGCAACCATGTCGAACGCCCTTGAGTTGGGATCGGCTTGAGGATAGGATCCTGGTGGGACCAGAAGTGATCCAAGAAATGGAAAAGCAAATGAAAACCATAAGACAAAGGATTAAATAAGCGTAGGATCGACAGAAGATTTATTTTGATGCGCACCGAGTCGACCGTAGTTACGAGGTCAGTGATCGAGTCTTCTTGTGGGTTAAACCACACAAGAGTTCAATCAAGTTTGGGAAGGGAGATAAACTCTCTCCTAGGTTCATGGGACCTTTCGATATTGTGGAGAGAAAGGGGTCAGTGGCCTATCGACTAGCCTTGCCTGATTCCTTGAGGCATATGCACAATGTTTTTCTTGTATCTGTTTTGAGACATTATATGAGTGATCCTACACATGTTATTGACATGAGTTCCTTGCAGATATTAGACGAGGGAGCACTCACGGCTGAGCTAGTCCGCATATTAGATCATTGCGTTCGACAGTTACGACGTCGAATGGTAGATAAGGTCAAAGTCCAGTGGGACAATTATAGTCCACACTCGGCGAGCTAGGAGGACGCATATGATATGCACCAGTAGTTTCCATTTTTGTTTGATAGATAGACATATGATACTATGATACACTTATTTTGGCATTTATACCATGAAACTTCGGGACGAAGTTTAGACCAAGAGGGGGGTGTATGTAACATCCCTCTTTGGCGCACTGAGCGAACTTATTCTTTGAGGACACTTCCTCGTAAGTGATCCGGATTATTATGATATTAAAACATTTGACTTTGATTATGATGTGTCATGGGTAGATGACATGTTGTTTTACTACATTGACATAGACAGGTGTTATTGACTCAGTTTTACTGAGTGTGCAAGGTTTTGGACCTTGAGGATGCAGAGGCATCGATGGAACCCCTTGGACTTTGGATCTAGTCAGGGAGTGTGCTATTGGGGTTTGATTGATTTACTGTGATATTAATACATTTGATTGGCTGATATGATGTGGACATGTTCTAACATAATTTTTTGATGATGCAATTTGAAGATAGCTTGTTGACTAGAGTCACATATGGAGTAAAGGGGTCACACATGACTACCAGAGAGGTTGAGGGAGAGGTGTGGATAGCAACTCTGCCACAACCTACTAACACTCCTGTCGTGGCTCGAACTGTAGGTTAACGATTACCTAGATTGAGAGGACCCACAATGTCATGAGGGCAGACTGCGACAGTCGCTCACAATGATTCTAAGGGGCACGCAATAAGGCAGGGGTCTTATTCCTTAGAAGCCCTTAGTCTCCCACAAGTTCACATGGCGGAGTGTTGACTCCAGGGGTTATTGATGTCTACCAGTCGGTCAAGCGGTGAGTGGCACCCTTGGAGCACGTGGTGCATTCTGAAGGGCACATCGCGTGAAAGAATCAAAAGAGGCGAGTGGCACCCTTGGAGAACGTAGTGCATCCTGAAGGCCACGTCACACTAATGACGATAAAATGAACAAACCTAGATGGCCCTAAGACAAATATCTCATTAAGAAATTTTAAAACAACTTGCCTAATTAAAATGTTGTCCAGTTCAAAATCTAAGTCCTAAGTCTAAAACTTCGCTAGGGGTAACATTTTGCCTACCCTTAAGAAAAAATCTTTATAAAATTAAAATAATAAAAAGTTAAAATAAAAACCACTTGAGTAATAATTTTTGTCTTCATAAATTTTTGGGTAAAATGAAGAGAGTAAGAAATTAAATAAAATCAGTGGATATATAATGTAGAGAAGAAATTAATTACTTTAACTTTTGATCGTTTAAAAAGATACTGAATTCTAATAAAAGGAAGGAGAGGTTAATTTTCACAGCTGTCATTTCTAGCTCATAAAAAGGGGGGGGGGGAAAGGGGGAAATATAAAAATTAGGAAAGTAGGGAAAGGAGGTAACCTAAAGAGGGAAAGAGGGGAACTAATGGTAAAAAGTGGGAGGTCAAATTAGTAAAGAATCTTCATTTAAGAACCTTCTAAATTGAACTAATTTAGCAATTCCTTTTTAGGGAAAGCCTTTAAAACATGTAAGGGAATCTAGGGACACATAGAAGTGATTTTAGGAGTAACTCTAGGAGGGTGAGGGAAATAAGAAAATTAATTAATTAAAGAAAATAATTAATGGGGAAATGTGGGGGATGGATGACAGTTGTACGAAGGAGAATTTTTAGGGAATTTTTATTAAAACCTTAATTAAATGAGATTTAGGGAAGGAATGGAAGTTCTAAAACTCTATAAAAGAGAGGGAGGAGAAGGAAGAAGGGATCGGTTGTTAGCATAACGTTACACTGCAGGAATAGTGACTTGATTGATTTACTTGTGGGAGTTGGCATTTCCCAGCTCAGAGAGGACTGGTAGCTCGGCCTTGCGAGGCGAGCTAGGAGCTAGATGTACCATCTGGATAGTGTGTGGCCCCTTTGCGGCTCGGGGGGCTAAGGGGGAAGCAGAGTACCCCTAGCTTTGGTTGGGAGGTACCAGTGAGGTCTCGACGGTCAGCGAGCGGGAGCGGCAAGGAGCGCGTAGACGTCATTCGAGGCGGGTGATAAGGCAACAATATGCTCTTTCATTTGTAGAGTAGAATGCATTAAGACTTATGCTAGGATATGAAAATTTGATTGTAAATGGTTTGGATTATCTGGTTTCCTTGATGGTATCTGCGCCCTTGTATTGTATGCTCTCACCGCTTTTATAACTCCCATTTCCCCATTTGACCCTAAACCCCCTCGTACTAGGAATTTACCATAGAAATTAAGTTTAATGGTGAATATTTGTGATTGTATTTGGTTTCATTGCAGGAAACCCATCCCTCTACCCAGCTCAAATTTTTATGAAAGAATTTATTTGTCTAAAATTCCTGAAATTTTATATGTCTGGATAAATTCCTAAAATTTTGTGTCTGAAAACTTATAGGGCGAATTTTTATGGTTGTATCAATTCTAGAATTTGTATGCTTGAATTTCAACTGTATTTATGTGTTTGAATTTATATGTCTGAATGTATGGGTCTGAATAATTAGGATGAATGTGAACCCTAGAAGTAGTATTCCTTTACCACCTTAAACCGTCCAGGTACTGGGAATAGATGATTTCATTGCCTTGAATTTCGTGAACAGTTGGTGTGCCAAACTGTTCAACCTTAACGTATTTGTAACCCAGACTTCGCCACCGCACTAGATAGATTTTTAAACTTATAAACTTTTCCTCAGAGAACAGGGACAAATGTTTCAAGGAAGCGTTTTCCCATGCTTCTGTTTTATGTAGTCCTTTAGCATAGCTTAGTATAGATTAAAGGTTGAATTTCTGTGAATAGATTTAAATAATCTTACTCTGGAAACCATCACTCTAATTGGGCGATAAACGCCATTATCCTTTATGTTTAGAATTTGGTTACACTCTTGTAGTCTTGGAGTGTTGGGAAATCGTTTTTTTAATTTAAAAACTTCTTAAACAGTTCCATCAAAAACCTTGAAACCCACTCCAACTTCTTCCTTCTAATGTATGAAAGTGATGAATAAGGAACCCATAGGTGAGGCATTGAAGAGTTGTATTTCGATTTAAAGATTAAATATTTACCCTTAAACTCTTAACTTCCGCCCCTGCAAACTGTGTTAAGTCCTTACCATTTTGCCCTGCAAAACGTGTCCAGTTCTTACCATTTTCGCCTTTGCCCTGTGTTAAATTCTTACCAAAATTTTTCCCCTCTACGAGTTGCGTGATGTACTGTTGTGGCAAGGATTCTCTTGACACTGTCAGCATAAAATGTCAGTTGAATCATGATTTCCTGGCATGCACGCATCAGTTTCCCAATTGACTTTATGGCATGCACGCACATCCGTTAGTTATTGCTGCAGATTTTATGCTTTTACTTGGCATAATGTTGGGCCGCTAATTTATATTGTTTCTGGAATATGTAAGAGTAGTGTTATTGCAATATAAATATAATGTAATGTTAGTGTTAGATAATATATAAAAGTAATGTTATTGTTATTCTAATGCAATGTTATCGTAACATAAAAGGTAAAGATATTGTTATTTTAGTGGAAATGTTACTGAAATTTTATTGTTATGGATAACATAAATGGGTATAGTAATGTGTAAAAGTATTGTGACTGTAATTTATATTGTCATTGTAATATGTAAGGGTAACGTCATTGCGGTATATTGCTTCTGAATTATGTAAGAGTAATGTTGATTCAATATCAAATAGAATGTAATGTTAGTGTTAGATAACATATAAAAAGTAATGTTATGTTATTTATTTGCAATGTTATGGTAACATAAAATGTAAAGATATTGTTATTTTATTGGATATGATACTGAAATTTTATTGTTATTGATAACATAATTCRGTATAGTAATGGGTAAAAGCATTGTTACTGTAATTTATATTGTTATTATAATATGTAAAGGTAACGTCATTGTAATATGTTGTTTCTGAATATGTAAGAGTAATGTTTTTGCAATATAAAATAGAGTGTAATGTTAGTGTTAGATAACATATTAAAAGTAATGTCATTGTTATTTTATTGCAATACTATGGTAATTTTATGGTCATTGATGACATATAAAATGTAAGGTCCTTTGAACTAAGTACCATCAATTATTATGATTTAGTAAATGGGGATTTTGGATTTAGTTAATTTACATTATTTTAAGGTTGGGTTGGGTAACTTGTCAACTAATGGAAATTAAATGGAGTAATGGATCTGTATTTAAAGCTAATAGAGTCGTAGATAATGCCTTGTCTTAATAATGGTTGGTTGTTGTCAGAGTCCTTTGGACTTGCGCCTTCTGTAGACGGCATGGTGGTTCATTTATTATTGTTGTACTTGGATTGTAAACATTTTATTGCTTGGTCTGCTTGTTTCGAGCGGGATGTAGACACCTCTATGTTCCTCAGAACAGTCGTCGGCCCTGAGACCTTAAATGGTTAAAATCGATGGGAACCTGGGCTTGAGCGTTGCTTATGTGTCCTGGAGGTCCTAACCTTTGCAGGGTAGGATGGTCGAGTAGTCAGTCTTATTTATTGTCGATTGATTGCCATTCCTTGCTTGCAGTTACTTGATGTGCATCTTAGGTCATTGTGTTGTGTTCGTCGTTGTATGCCTCATGTTCGTTGTTGGGTGGTGATGCAGAGTTGAATGTATTTATTATCCTTGTACACACACACACACAAAAATAAAAATAAAAAAATTGCACTTGTTATAAGTGGTTGTCGTCGTAACGAAGAGGTTATTTACATATGGTATCACAGCGAGGTTCAACCCATGACTTGGGATCGCTACGGATTTCATTGATATGAATGTTTATACAGTTGTTGAACGAGTTGACTTGTGTGCATGTAGGTAATCATGGTTAGAGGATGTCGCGGAGGCAGACGAGGGGGTGCGAGGGGAGGAGGCGTGACGTCTCCAGTAGCATCCACACCTAAGAGGTCTAACCCCTAGGGAGACAGGCAGGTTCTTAGACAAGAGCAGATAGCAATTGACGATGTGGTCGGAATGATGAGATATTTTCAGCGCATGTTCGAGGCACTAATCAGTCATTTGGACAAAGATGAGGCTAGGGCATCGGCAACCGCTGAGGTTCCATTGCGTGCTCCAATCGGTACTGGTAGCATTCACCATGAAATCGAGAAGGTCAAATTTCCCATGTTCTTTTGTGCCCCAGACAGCGTAGCCACCGAGGCATGGTTGGAGAACATGGAGATGTGCTTCGCACTTCGCGACTATACCTCCAACATGAATGTCCACATGGTGATCATTCAACTGAAGGGGAGTTATCTTCTATGGTGGAAGACGCTCCTACCACAGCTGAACATGGTCGTCGAAGATGTGTCATGGGAACTGTTCGAGGAAAGGTTCTCAGAGAGGTACCTTTCAAAGGAATTCATTGAGCATCATTTCAATGAGTTCAATGCCTTACGACAGGGAGGTCATACGGTTCCCGAGTACGAGGCTCGTTTTATGGAGCTGCCCTGGTATGCTCCACACCTTAACACTGAGAAACTTAAGGTCAATAGGTTCGTGTTCGGCCTTAACGGTAGCCTGCGTGTAAAGGTTAGGATTTTGATTCCTCAAATATTTCACGATGTCATCGAGAAGGCCCTCATAGTAGAGGAGGATCTTATCAGTGGGGGTCAGACCAGAACTCTAGTGAGACCAGCAAGGTAGGTTTCATCTAGAAAATAGTAGCACCAAACACCAGCAAGACATACGTCGGGATATCGTGGCTTCCAGAGGGGATCAACTTTCACTACACCCCGACGATCGATGCCTCAACAGCGGACACCTTATCAGGGACCACAACATCAGCAACAACGTCGCCTGCAGCACCAGAAGTTGAGGCCTGTTCAGCAGAACAGACTAGTGTTCCAGGCCAGTGGATCGTCATCTTCTACTTCGGGTACCGGGACTACTGGGTTGAAGAATGGGTGTTGGATGTGTGGGGAGCCATACTACCAGCGCGACTATCCTATGGAGAGGAACAAAGCATCTGGATCATCCGAACCCACTACCGTGGGAGATATGTGCAAGGCCCATAATATTCATGCAGCAGTGAATAACCACCAGGCTGAGCATCAGTTGACTGTTCTCGATATGACAGGTACCATCGCTAACCAGACCCTTAGTGTTTTGATAGATCCTAGTGCTACCAAGAGTTTCATTTCTAGTGCAAAACTAAAAAGGATTAAGGTAAAGGCAGTCGAACAGGATGAGTTTAGCTTTGTAGAGATGGCTTCGGGAGCCAAACAAAAGGTTGGAGAAAAGGTTACGGGATGTGCCCTTAACCTGGGAGAGTTTTTCATGAGGGCCAAACTGTACGTCACGATATTAGGATCTTATGATGTCGTGATTGGTATGGATTGGTTGGAATCGCATGAGGCGATACTCAACTGTAAGATGAAATGGTTGAGCTTGGTCGATGACAAGGGACAGAGATGTGTGATTTTAGGATGGAACCAGGGAGTTTCCCTGAGGTTCATCTCTTCCTTACAACTACGAAGAGTATGCGCAAGGGGTGCAAGATTTATGCGATCCTTGCGTTAAACGAGAAAGGAGTAATGGAAGGTCTAGAACATCTTCCGATGGTGAGAGAGTTTGCAGACGTGTTCTCGAAGGATTTACCTGGGATGCCACTGGAAAGGGAATTGGAGTTTACCATAGACCTGAAATTGGGGACCGAACCGATAGCAAGGATGCCTTATCGGATGTCAACCCAGGATTTACAAGATTTGAAAATGCAACTGAAGGAGTTGCTGGAACTAGGACTGATACGTCATAGTGTGTCACCGTGGGGTGCACCTTTTATTTTCATACAAAAGAATGATGGATCATGGAGGCTTTGCATTGACTACCATCAACTGAACAAGGCCATGATCAAGAATCGGTATCCCTTGTCGAGAATTGATGATCTGTTCGATTAGATGAAGGGTGTGACAATGTTCTCCAAGATCGATTTGCGATCAGGGTATCAACAGTTGCGGATCAAGGAAGATGACATCCCTAAGACCTTCTTTAAGACAAGGTTTGGACATTACGAGTTTACTGTTTTACCGTTTGACTGACCAACCCCCCTGGGGTATTTATGAGTTTGATGAACGGAGTATTCCGCAAGTACTTGGACAAGTTCATCCAAATGTTCATTGACGATATTTTCATTTACTCTTGTACGACGGAGGAGAATGACGATCACTTGCACTTGGTACTACAGTGTCTGTGAGAGCACAAATTGTATGGGAAATTTTCCAAATGCCCTTTTTATCAATCGAGGATTCACTGCTTAGGGCATGTCATCTTCGACGAAGGCATCGTCGTGGATCCAGGAAAGGTCGAGGCTATTATGGAATGGCTTGCACCAATAAATGTCACAGAAGTACATAGCTTTATGAGTTTAGCAGGATACTATCGACGGTTTGTCGAGGGATTTTCGAAGATATCAAATTCAATCACGGAATTTTAGAAGAAAAACAAGAAGTTTGTTTGGACCGAGAAATGTGTGGAAGCATTTCGGAGGCTTAAGGAGTTGTTGACAACAGCGTCGATACTAAAGGTCCCTGACATGGATGTGGACTTCTTGGTATGCACAGACGCATCCAAGGAAGGTTTAGGCAGAGTCTTGATGCAAGACGGATGAGTGATTGCTTACATTTCGAGGAAACTGAGAAGGCACGAGCAGAAATACGCGACGCACGATTTGGAGTTATTAGCCATCATATATGCCTTGAAGGTTTGGAGACAGTACCTTGTTGGATGAAAATTTGAACTGAAGACTGTCCATTGTGGACTACAACACATTTTTACACAAAGTGACTTCAACGCATGACAACGACGTTGGTCGGAACTTCTTAGTGAGTACGACTTCGAGATTACTTACATAAATGGAACAATGAACTGAGTGGCATATGCATTGAGTCAGAGACCATGCATCATTTCAGTGTTGCCTCTTCAGACGAATATATGTGAAAATATTCTAACTTTACAGCGTGACGATGACTGGTACAAGGAGGTCGAGGGTTTTATCGGACAAAACACAATGATGGTACCACGATTTGAGGGATTTTCATTTGGTGGCAATGGTTTATTGAGGTTTAAAGTTCAAATTTATGTGCCGCCAAATGACAAGTTGGGGAATTTGATCCTAAGCAAGGCTGAAAGAGCAGTATACATGGCTCACCCGGGAGTCACAAAGATGAGGGCAGACCTTAAACCCTTATTCTTCTGGAGGGGACTGAAGGTCGACATAGTCAACTATGTGGTCAGATGTCTGGAGTGTCAGTAGGTAAAGGATGAACATAGACACCCAACAAGATTATTACAACCACATGCCATTCCAGAATCGAAATGGGAGGTTATTTCGATGGATTTTATTATTGGATTTCCATTGACGGCAAGGAGGCATGACTCGATTTTCGTAGTAGTAGACACTCTGACAAAGAGTGCTCACTTTATTCCTGTGTGTATGACGTATCAGGCACCTGACATATACAGAGTTTTCATCAGTGAGATTGTGAGGCTCCATGGCGTGCCTAAAAAGATTATATCCGATTGAGGATCGGTGTTTACTGGACGATTTTGGATGAGTTTCCAAGAGGCCTTGGGAACCCAACTTAACTTTAGTACTGTGTATCACCTAGAGACTGATGGGAAAACTGAACAAATTAACCAAACCTTGGAGGACATGTTTTGCATGTACGTGATGGACCAACAAAAGCATTGGGAAGAATTATTGCCTCTAGTAGAGTTCGCTTACAACAACAGTTACTAGAGCACCATTAATATGGCGCCTTTCGAGTTTCTGTACAGGCGACTATGTCAAATGCCCTTGAGTTGGGATCCGCTTGAGGATAGGGTCCAGGTGGGACCAGAACTGATCCAAGAAATGAAAGAGAAAATGCAAACCATAATACAAAGGATTAAAGAAGCACAGGATCAACAAAAGAGTTATGCCGATGCGCGCTGAGTCGACCGTAGTTACGAGGTCGGTGATTGAGTCTTCTTGCGGGTTAAACCGCACAATATTTCAATCAAGTTTGGGAAGGGAGCTAAACTCTCTCCTAGGTTCATGCGACCTTTTGAGATTGTGGAGAGAAAGGGGATTGTGGCCTATCAACTAGCCTTGCCTGATTCCTTGAGGCGTATGCACGATGTTTTTCATGCATCTGTTTTGAGACATTATATGAGTGATCCTACACATGTTACTGACATGAGTTCCTTGCAAGTATCGGACGAGGGAGCACTCACGGCTGAGACGGTCTGCATATTATATCATCGCATTTTAAATTTACGATGTCGAACGGTAGATCAGGTCAAAGTCCAGTGGGACAATTATAGTCCACACTCGGTGACCTGGGTGGACGAATATGATATGCACCAGCAGTTTCCATTTTTGTTTGATAGATAGACATATGATACTATGATACACTTATTTCGGCATTTATAATGTGAAACTTTGGGACAAAGTTTAGACCAAGACGGGGTGTATGTAACATCTTGCTCTGGTGCACTAAGCGAACTTATTCTTTGAGGACACTTGCTTGCAAGTGATCCGGATTATTATGATATTAAAACATTTGACTCTGATTATGATGCGTCATGGGTAGATGACATGTTGTCTTACTACATTGACATAGACATGTGTTATTGACTTGGTTTTACTGAGTGTGCAGGGTTTTGGACCTTGAGGATGCAAAGGCATCGATGGAACCCCTTGGAATCTGGATAGAGTCAGGGAGTGTGCTATTGGGGTTTGATTGATTTACTGTGATATTAATACATTTGATTGGATCATATGATGTGGACATGTTCTGACATGATTTTTTGATGATGCAAGCTGACGATAGCTTGCCGACCAAACTCACGTATGGAGTAAATGAGTTACACACGACTACCAGAGAGGTTGAGGGAGAGGTGTGGACAGTATCCCTGCCACAGCCTACTAGCACTCTCGATGTGGCTCGAACTGTAGGTTAATAATTACCTAGTTCGAGAGGACCCACAATGCCATGAGGGCAGACTGTGATAGTTTCTCATGATGATTCTAAGGGGCACGCAATAAGGTGGGGGCCTTATTCCTTAGAATCCCTTAGTCTCCCACAAGTTCACCTGGCAGAGTGTTGACTCCAGGGGTTATTGATGTCTACCAATCAGTCAAGCGGCGAGTGGCACCCTTGGAGCACGTGGTGTGTCCTGAAGGGCACGTCACGTAAAAGAAACAAAAGAGGTGAGTGGCACCCTTGGAGCACGTGGTGCGTCCTGAAGGGCATGTCGCGTGAAAGAAACAAAAGAGGCGAGTGGCACTCTTGGAGCACGTAGTGCATCATGAAGGGCACGTCGTGTTGATGACGATAAAATGAACGAACCTAGATGGCCCTAAGACAAATATCTCACTAAGAAATTTCAAAACAACTTCCCTAATTAAAATGTTGCCCAGTTCAGAATCTAAGTCCTAAGTCTAAAACCTCACTAGGGGTAAAATTTTTCCTACCCTTAAGAAAATATCTTTATAAAATTAAAATAATAAAAAGTTAAAATAAAAACCACTTGAGTAATAATTTTGGTCTTCATAAATTTTGGGGTAAAATGAAGAGAGTAAGAAATTAAATAAAATCGGTGGATATAAAATGTAAAGAAGAAATTAATTATTTTAACTTTTGATAGTTTAAAAAGATACTAAATTCTAATAAAGGGAGGGAGAGGTTAATTTTCATAGTTGTCATTTCTAGCTCATAAAAAGGGAAAAAACAAAAGAAGGGGAAATACAAAAATTAGGAAAGTAGGGAAAGGAGGTAACCTAAGGAGGTAAAGAGGGGAACTAATGGTAAAAAGCGGGAGGTCAACTTAGTAAAGAATCTGCATTTAAGAACCTTCTAAATTGAACTAATTTAGCAATTCCTTTTTAGGGAAAGCCTTTAAAACATGTAAGGGAATCTAGGGACACCTAGGAGTGATTTTAGGAGTAACTCTAGGTGGGTGAGGGAAATAAGACAATTAATTAATTAAAGAAAATAATTAATGGAGAAACGTGGGGAATGGATAACACATGTACAAAGGAGAATTTTTAGGGAATTTTTATTAAAACCTTAATTAAATGAAATTTAGGGAAAGAATGGAAGTTCTAAAACTCTATAAAAGAGAGGAAGGAGAAGGAAGAAGGGATCGACTGTTAGCATAACATTACGCTGCAGGAATAGTGACTTGACTGATTTACTTCTGGGAGTTGGCATTTCCCAGCTTGGAGAGGAGTGGTAGCTCGGCCTTTCGAGGGGAGCTGGGAGCTAGACGTACCATCCGTATAGTGTGTGTCCCCTTTGTGGCTCGAGGGGCTAAGGGGGATGCAGAGTACCCCTAGCGTTGGCTGCGAGGTACCGGTGAGGTCTCGATGGTCGACGAGCGGGAGCGGCACGAATCGCATGGACGTCATTCAAGGCAGGTGATAAGGCAACGGTATGCTCTTTCATTTGTAGAGTAGAATGCATTAAGACTTATGCTAGGATCTGAAAATTTGATTGTAAATGGTTTGGATTATCTAGTTTCCTTGATGGTCTCTGCGCCCTTGTATTGTATGCTCTCACTGCTATTATAACTCCCATTTCCCCAGTTGACTCTGCGGTTAAATGTTTTCCAAGCTAGCTCAACTCTGTGCTTAATGCGCCCCTTGTGATTCTACTCTGCATTTTATCTCACCTCTCTACTACAGATTTACCGCCTTGTACTAGGAATTTACCGCAAAAATTAAGTTTAATGGTGAATATTTGTGATTGTATTTGGTTTCATTGTAGGAAACCCATCCCGCTACCCAGCTCAAATTTTTATGACCGAATTTATTTGTCTAAAATTCCTGAAATTTTCTATGTCCGAATAAATTCCTGAAATTTTGTGTCTGAAAACTTATAGGGCGAATTTTTATGGCTGGATCAATTCTGGAATTTATATGCCTGAATTTCAACTATATTTATGTGTCTGAATTTATAAGTTTGAATGTATGGGTCTAAATAATTTGGATGAAGGTGAACCCTAGAAGTAGTATTCCTTTACCAACTTAAACCATCCACGTACAGGGAACAAATGATTATGTTGCCTTGAATGCTGCAAACAGTTGGTGTGCCAAACTGTTCAACCTTAACGTATTTGTAACCTAGACTTTTCCACCGCACCAGATAGATTTTTAAACTTGTAAATTTTTCCCCGATGAACAAGGACAAGTGTTTCGAGGAAGGTTTTCCCATGCTTCTATTTTATGTAGTCCTTTAGCATAGCTTAGTATAGATTAAAGGTTCAATTTCTTTGAATAGATTTAAATAATCTTACTCTGGCAACCATCGCTCTAATTGGGCGGTAACCCCATTATCCTTTACGCTTAGAATTTGGTTACACTCTTGCAGTCGTGCAGTGTTGGGATAACAATGCACAGGATGGTCTGAGGCATTGCCATGATATAGGGGAAATCATTTTTGTAATTTAAAAACTTCTTAAACAGTTCCATCAAAAACCTTGAAACCCACTCCAACTTATGCCTTCTAATGGACGCAAGTGATGAATAAGGCGCCCATAGGTGAGGCATTGAATCGTAGATCTAGCATTGAAGGGTTGTATTTCGATTTAAAGCTTAAATTTTTACTCTTAAAGTCTTAACTTTCACCCCTGTAAACTGTGTAAAGTCCTTACCTTTTCACCCTAGAAACCGTGTCGAGTTCTTACCATTTTCACCTCTGCCCTGTGTTAAATTCTTTCCAAAAATTTTCCACCTCTACGAGTTGCATGATGTACGGCTGTTGCAAGGATTCTCTTGACACTGTCAAGATAAACTGCCAGTTGAATCATGATTTCTTGGCATGAACGCATCAGTTGCCCAATTGACTTTATGGCGTGCACGCATAGTCGTTAGTTATTGTTGCAGATTTTATTCTTTTACTTGGCATAGTTTTGGGCCGCTAATTTATATTGTTTCTGGAATATGTAAGAGTAGTGTTATTGCAATATAAAATAGAATGTAACGTTAGTGTTAGACAATATATAAAAGTAATGTTATTGTTATGCTAATGCAATTTTATCGTAACATAAACGGTAAAGATGTTGTTATTTTAGTGGAAATGTTACTGAAATTTTATTGTTATGGATAACATAAATGGGTATAGTAATGTGTAAAAGAATTGTGACTGTAATTTATATTGTCATTGTAATATGTAAGGGTAACGTCGTTGCAGTATATTGCTTCTGAATTATGTAAGAGTAATGTTGGTGCAATATAAAATAGAATGTAATGTTAGTGTTAGATAACATATAAAAAGTAATGTTATGTTATTTATTTGCAATGTTATGGTAAGATAAAATGTAAAGATATTGTTATTTTATTGGATATGATACTGAAATTTTATTGTTATTGATAACATAATTCGGTATAGTAATGGGTAAACGCATTGTTATTATAATTTATATTGTTATTATAATATGTAAAGGTAATGTCATTGTAATATGTTGTTTCTGAATATGTAAGAGTAATGTTTTTGCAATATAAAATAGAGTGTAATGTTAGTGTTAGATAACATATAAAAAGTA
>JZKD02S1541097.1:102137-116871 GCA_000966675.3 Picea glauca | reverse complement strand
TATCCTGTATTCTGCGAACTTGTCTGTACCTATGCACCATTTCATACGCTCGGTGGACAAGGCACCTCAACTTTCCATACCATTCATCAATGGCTGTCGGGATGGGACTCTGCTCAGGCTGGAGAGAGTTTTCTGTAACTGCATTAGCCATCTCCTCCAGAGATTCCAACATCTGCCCGCTGCAAAGAGTAACTTCGATGTGGGGAACAACAAATTTGTCCAGGAAAATGGTGATAACCGCACCGACAGTCGCAGGGACTACATAATCCATCATGATTCCCATACTAGCACCCTCTCTCTACAGGATAACAATATGTCCAATTCGCAAGGAATAGTAACACAGTCCAAAATACTGTGAGAAAGGTAACCAGAAATAGAAATTGGAGAGACTTGAATGCAACTAAGACGCAAGATGGTGGCCACTAATGCCGAGGCTCTATAACCTTCCACCAAACACAAATGTAAGAGCAACCAAGTGCAGATATACATTACTATGCTTATGCAGGGTCAATGCCAATTTCAAGGTTTTTCCAAGTTTTTAATTCCAGCTTTTATAGACCCTTAATGATTAAGGGGATACAGCTGGAAACAAGCTCATATTCCATAAGCCGAGTTTGGTTTTTCTCACACAAGTAAAATAAATTCTCATGGCGAACCAGGTTCCAGGATCCTCGGATCCTCACTGTCCACCTTCGGGCAACTGGTCCACGCTCGACTACTGATCACGTTCCGTCTTGGTTCTTGAATACGTCCATCTCTCTCAGTGTCGTTTTTTGCTCCTAGTCTCGTTTGTTTCTAGCCTTTCTTCGATTTGCTTTTCGGTCTGTCGGCCACTGTCTTGCTCTTTGGCTCTTAGCTCTGACAGGGATTGGTTTCCCGAGTCTTTCCAGTGCTCCACTGACCGATCTTGTTTTTTCGTCAGCTCTCTTAGACTCCGTTCTTTTGCTCAATATTGTGCAGTGGGCCGGTGTGGTCCCCTTGCGGATTTAAAATGGATCTCTTTTGGAACCAGGGGGGACTATTTGACAAAATAGATTCTCTGGTTACGTCGAAAGGCATACACCTATTGACAATGGGCACAATTAATCACCTTTTAATCATAAATTTCAATCTTAGGGTTGGCAATTGAAGATGCTGGCATATTCTTCGTCGTCCTCTCTAATCAATGGATGAGATTTTATTAAATTAACTTCCGCTCATTTATAAAGGCGTACGTTTATGTGATCATTTTTTCACATTTACTAAATAAGATTAAAAAATTACTTGCTCATCACCAAATTGCCACGTTCAGTGATTAAGAAATAATAACACTGATTAAGAAGTTGGACGGATGCGTATGGCCTGATTAAGAAGCTGGAAAGATGCGTATGGCCCCGTGGATGTTAACTGCTACCGTTTCATTTGTGTGGGCGTGGATGTGAAATGCTACCGTCTGTTCGGTTCTCATTGTATCTATCTAGGGTTGCAACTTTTGGCATTCCGTTCGGTTAAGCCAGCCATCATTCCTTCGATGAACAAGCCAGCCGTAAGCCTTTCGGCATTCACCAGCCGTGAGTACTCATGGTTGTGCTAGTACATAGTTCTCCGAAACTTCCCTCCAAGTTTTTTTCAAATAGTGCTCCCACTCCTGCTGAATCCTCTGTTAGTATAGGCCTTCAATCTTTGACTAGAGCGCCTTTCCCGAGTGCTCCACTGGTTATTGACAGGTCCCTCTCTGCTCCTAGTAGATCTACCCTTCCGGAGGTCTCTAAAGCTGAGTCCTCCCCCCACCGAGCAGCCTCCTTTGGACGCAAGGTGTGGAGAGCAAACAAAAGATCTAGGCCATTAGTGCTGGGTGACGGAGTGGGCCTTGAAAATCTCTATAAGATGTCCATCTATTCACTGGTTGGTCGCATTTCCTACAAAAGTTTGAGCACTCCACCCCTGGAGGACTGGATAAAGCTCAAGTGGTTTCCGATCCTTGGCTACTGCCCGGAAGTTCTGTTTCTTCAAAAATGATGACTCTGTTTCACCTGTAGATCTCCTGAAGACTCCTCGCTGCTCCTATCTTCTTTTTGGGTCTTTGGAGGTAGCAGCCTTATGCTCAAACGTTGGCGTATGGCTTTCAATCCGGACACCGACTATTTCCAGCAAAGACATCTGTGGGTGTTTCTCCTGGGTCTTCCACTCCATTTCTGGAATGAGGATGCCTTTAAAGCTATTGGCAACTCCTTGGGAAAGTTTATTTCTCTTGAATCCCCCTCTCGCACGGGATCTTCGAGGATGTTGGGCAGGGTTCTGGTCGAGATGGACCTATCTACAGGTTTTTCGAAAACTCTTGAGATCGATTGGCGAGGGAGGAAGCTCCTACAGAACCTGGACTACCTCAAAATCCCGTTCAGGTGCAACCGATATCGCAAGACTGGCCACCTTCGCCGAACGTGTCCTGGTAAGTCCGTAAGCGCTCCCCCTGATGATGATGACGACCTGTTTTTAAATCCTCCAGCCTATCATACTGCTGACCCTTCCCTAGCCTACTTAGACATCCCCCCTAATCCTCCCTCGATGCCTACTCCTGAACAACCCGATTCCATGATGACCAAGCTCGCTCTACTTTGCCCAACACTCTACAAAACACTCTCGACCCCTGAAAAGATTTTTGTAAATAGCCTTGGCTGGCTCGCTCCCTCCTCCCTTACTAAGCCCCTCATATCTGAAGTCGAGTTTCCCTCTTCTACCTCCCCCCTGCTCCTTCTCTCGATTGTACCCTTCCCTCCACCTTGATTACTAACCCCCCTCCACCATCGTCCTTAACTCCTCCCTCATTGCCGAACCTCCAGGACGGTTCCTTCCCCAATCCTGTAGCTCTTGATGAACCCTCAGCTTTACTTCCTGGTTACAACCAACCGAATGAGGACAAGGACTCCCTCTTGGCAGCGCTGAGCTCCTTTACATCAGCTCAGTTTATTCCAGACAATGCCACCCAGATACCAGTTTTTCGGGGTAAAGAGATCATAGCACCATCCTCTGAAGCCGGAACGTCTTCATCAACCCTTTTAGAACCTCTCAACAATCTTTTGCTGGGTCGCGAGGTATCGGAGTTGAGCTCTCCCCTCTCCAGATGAGGAGCGCTAGGAAAAAGAAAGATGGCTCTGTTACTCAACTTGCAGTCTCGGGAGTCCAAACACAAGATGGAAAGGCCCTTAGAGCATTGAAGGCCATTGCACATTCCAAGTAATGATAGTGCTCTCTCTGAACATACGAGGGATCGGGGGAACTCTCAAGGCTGCTTCCTTCCGAAGACTTCTGGATCACTCCAATCCAGATGTCATTTTTCTGCAAGAAACCCTTTCAGCTGATCATTCTTCCAGAGCTTTCCTGCACCTATTTCGCCCCCTTTGGGTCACAACGACGTTAAGTTCTATCGGCAACTCTGGTGGCATGTTGGTGGCCTGGCATCCAATGCTTTTCGACTTAAAGCCCTTCTTGACCTGTGGAGGTATTTTGTGTTTAGGAAGCTGCTTTGCTTCTAATAAGGAACTGGCGCTCTTAAATGTCTACGGCCCTTGCCATGACAGACCTCAATTCTAGACTCACCTTGCTAACAGTGGCATCCTCTCCCTCCCTAATCTCATTCTGGGAGGCGATCTCAATATCACCCTTTCATCTGATGAACACTGGGGAACAGCTTCACTGTCAGGATCAGGCATAAATCTATACAGAGACCTATTTAAGGCATTTAACCTCATTGATATCTTGCCAGTTAAACTTGTTCCTACCTGGCGAAATGGGAGAAGGGGCTCGAAGGCCATTGCCAGATGGCTCGATCGCTTCCTGATCTCGACTCCCCTGCCTACTCTGCTCTGGTACACACTGTGTGGACAGACCCACATTTTCTGATTGAATCCAATCCTCAGCTGAGACTCATTTGGAAATTGAAAGCCCTAAAAGCGCACACAAAAGACTGGTATAAACACAAGAAGGAGGCAGAGGAGATCGCTTTGAATAAGCTGGAGGTTGAGATCATTCATCTCATCTCAAAATCAACCTCCACGTCCCTGTCAATGGAAGACGCGACTTCTTTAAAAGCTTTGGAGGAAAATAGAGATGTTATTCTGTGGGAAGACGAAAAAAGATGGAGGCTCCGAAGCTGGGCAACCTGGCTCAAGTGGGGTGATTCAAACTCAAAATTTTTCCATAAAGTTGCTAGTCTCAACAGGAACAAGAAGTTAATCTGGTCCATCGAAAGTGAAAATGATGGGACCATCCATGGACAGGAGGCACTCAAAAGGGAAGCTTCCTCTTACTTCGAACAACTTTTAAAATCCAGCAATGGCCACAACCTGCCGACAAAAGTTTCTACTGCCAGCCTTTTCACAAACTTGGTTTCTGCAACTGAAGCCTCAGATCTTTTTAATCCTGTCACACTGCTAGAGCTAAAGAATATTTTGTTTCTTCTCAAAAAGGAGAGGAGTCCAGGGCCCGATGGCTGGACGACCGAATTCTTCACCCATTTTTTTGATCTTGTTGGATCGGACCTCCTTCAGATGGTGGAGGACACATGCATTAAAGGTAAAATCTCCAGTAGCCTAAACTCCACCTTCCTGGTTTTAATTCCTAAAGAAGACATCCCAACATCTTTCGACGACTTCAGACCGATCTCCCTTTGTAACCTAGTTTACAAGCTAATTTCCAAAGTCATCTCCAATCAAATTAAGCGAGTTTTGGAAAGGAGTCTCTCAGTTGAACAGCTCAGGTTTTTAAAGGGAAGAAGGATCCAAGATGCCATCGGTGTGGCCCACGAGTGCATACATAGCATCATCCAAAAAAAACAAAAGGCGTTGGTCATGAAACTTGACCTCAAAAAGGATTTTGATAGTATTGACTAGGATTTTCTAAGACTTGTCCTCCTCTCTATCAGCTTTGGGATTAAGTTCATAGACTGGATTATGTCCTGTGTCACAAGTGCAAACTTTGTAGTGTTGATCAACGGGGAGGCGTTCATATTTTTTAAAACCGAAAGGGGGCTCCGCCAGGGATGCCCTCTATCCCCCTACCTCTTTATCTTAGTTTTGGAAGGGCTCAGCCTTCTCCTCACAAAAAGCCTTGCCGAGCACCGCATCACAGGTATAAAGGTCTCTAATCTCATCAAGATCGTCCACCTTATGTTTGTGGATGATATTCTTTTATTATCAAAAGCTGATGTAGTGGAATGGATTGCGCTCATGGACATTCTTCAGCTTTTCTGTTCTGTTTCGGGGCTGTCCATCAATCCCACGAAGTCCACAGTCCACTTTCGGGGTCTAACAGAGACCGAACTCTCTCCTCTAAAAGGCTCCATCCCCTTCTCCTTTTTTGATTTAACTTTAGGTTTCAGGTATCTAGGGTATCAGCTAAAACCGGGAGCCTCCTCCACAACTGACTGGACCTAGCTGGTGTCTTCCTTTGAACGAAAAATAGGTTTCTGGTGTAATAAATGGTTGTCCCTCGGGGGACGCCTTATTCTGGTCAAGTCGGTGTTGCAAAGTCTAGCTGTTTTTTGGATGTTACTAGAATGGATCCTTGCCAAAATCATTACTCTGCTCCGCAGACTCTCTTTCAACTTCCTGTGGAATGACCTAGCAAGAAATCAACGCTTCCATCTCTGCAGCTGGCAGACTCTCTCTAGGCCAAAAAGGGCAGGGGGGTGGGGACTTAAAAATCTCTCCATCTTCAACTCGGCTTTATTGGCTTGTTCCTTTTGGAGAGCGGTCTCCATTGATAACATTTGGCATCGAGTTATCAAGGACAAATATTTAGGTGCCAAACCTCTCACTTTTTGGCTTTGAAAGACTCATCTAATTCAGAAGTGGGCATCTCCCTTCTGGAGGGGACTGGTCTCTTCCTCTCAGGTGATCCTTCACTAGCTCTGTTGGAGACCTGGATCGGGTGAAGAAATTAAAATTGGTAGAGATAAAATCATTGGCTTAGATGATCAATCGATTCTCTCCCTGCAGCTCAGGTCACATATGCTTTCCCTTAACCTTTTTTCCCTAGCACAGTTGAAGAAGGAGACCCGCGCCTTCCCTCTCCCGGATCATTGGCTTCATAGCAGCGAGTTGGCACTCCGCGGGCCTTTAGCCCTAGAATTGGATTCATTTACGGAAGCTTTAAAATTCTCAGGCCTCTCCCTCTCTGACGCTAGAGATTCTCTTACCTGGGCCAGGGGCGATGGATCAGGCAAGGTTGTTGCCAAGAATGTTTATGCTGCTCTCCTGCCAGATAGGGAGGTCGATGCCTAGCCTTCGTGGCTCCGCCGGTTATGGAATTGGTCGCTCCCCCTAAATCATAAATTATTTTTTTGGCTCTGTGCTAGTGATAAACTCCTCACCTGGGAGATGCTTCGTAGAAAAGGTTTGCAGGGCCCTGGCTTATGTGTTCTTTGCCGCAGAGCCTCGGAGGACATCCGCCACTTGCTAATACACTGTATTTTTTCTCAAGATATTTGGAAACACACTTTGCAGCATTTCTCCCTTCCCTTCCACTGGACCGGCGCCACTTTTACAGAGTGTTTCTCCTGTTGGTTTTCTGCCCAAGCTGCGCCACCTTCTCTGGCAGTCTTCGTTAG
Source organism: Picea glauca (assembly GCA_000966675.3). Lineage (NCBI taxonomy): Eukaryota > Viridiplantae > Streptophyta > Pinopsida > Pinales > Pinaceae > Picea > Picea glauca. The sequence goes on along the minus strand of JZKD02S1541097.1, from coordinate 110,285 downwards.
CTGGAAAATTTGGATAGAACGCAACAAGGTACTTTTCGAGGATACCTCTCCATCCCTACAGGCGGTCTATCACAGAACTCTGGCCTCTTTCCATTGGCAACCGTCAACCGTCAAGGCTCTTCCTTTCAAAGCGGTGGATTTTTTCTTGCCTGAAGGTTACTCTATGGCTTGTTTTGACGGAGCGGCTCAGTCTTTTGGTTTATGCTGTGGTGCTGGAGGCACTTTCAAATCACACCCGGAGAGGAATACAAAGTGGTTTCTAAATTGTGGTAGGGGTTCAAACACCAAAGATGAGCTCTTGGGCTTATGGGCTCCACTTACACTTGCTTCCTTTTGGTCCCTAAATCACCTACATGTCATAGGCGACTCGAAAGTTATCATAGACTGGATCAATCGTAAGTGCAATATCCAATCCATCCACGTGGAAGGTTGGAAGAAAAAAACGCAACAGTTGGCACACTCCTTCACTGATATCACCTTCCATCATCTCCCTAGATCGTTCAATTCCGAGGTAGATGCACTCTCTAAGACATCACTAAGTAAAGTGGTCGACAAACTTTCAATCTATCACTCTGACAGAGGACAGGAGAGCCAGATCTCCTCCTTCAATCTCTTCGAGCTATAAAGTCTAAATTCTTCTTACATGAGAAGAGCTCAGGGAGCCTTGGGTTTTGCTTTGTTTCTGTCTGTTTGTGTGGCGACTGAGGCAGGCTTCGTAAGCCGTGGTGACAGTTTTGCTTTAATTGTTCATTGCTAGAACAAGAGGCAAGTCGAGAGTATAGTTTATGTGATAGCTGTGATAGTTTTTTGACTCGTCATTCGACCACTGTTAGTTCCCTGGCACCTTTGTTTTTATTTGTAAGATCTGGTCCAACCTGGTTTTTGCACTGACCCAGCCTTTTATGTTGGCTTCAGAGTATTGTAAATGAATTTATACCATTTATAAATTTGAGATAATTTCTCTTGGGAAAAAAGGGGATACAGCTAGAAAGGCCTTCCATATGTCTTATCCTATCTTTAAAGACATTTCATGTATCTTATACAAACACACTGCTAGCAATATCCAACTTGGTACAGAGTTTTTAAGAGGGAGCAATATCCAGGCTGCTACAGAGTCTTTTAAGACTCTGTAGGCTGGATAGTCGAGCTACTAGGCTCGTGCAGCTTAGATGATGGATGCCAATGGGTATGAAGTGTCTGGTGTGGTTTCCATACCATGCCAGCACCTTTTCCAACCTCCTCTCCCCCTTAGATTTTGGCAACCATTTTGAGTCCGTTTCGAATCCAAATGCCGTCTCTATTTGCTTGATTCTCGTCATTTGTGGAGGGTTGCAATCTGATCCCAGGCAAGGGATATACACCATGCAGCAGCCCAATCATTAGTGGGCGGCTGCATGGTCCAATGATCGATTATATGATGCATCATGACATGTCATGATCTACCGACTCCCGAGCATGTAATACCATGTAATTTTACAGCCGACCGACGACATAACCTGCGAGACGACCCCGCCCTCACCGACGTCCTATGTGGACCATCCTGTCATCATAATTAATAGCACCCTCTTGTCATCGTATTTAATTTAACTGCAGACTGGTGGATGGATGAGCTCGCTCTAAAAAAAATTCAAATTTTGAATGTGAAGTAGCGGAAAACAATTCTCTGTGGATTTCCCTTGAGATTGCGCCCATTTGACCCTTTTATAACCAACCTGTGACATAAAATAGTGATGGGTATCAGGCTTACCTTTGCCACAATCCAGGGGTGACTTCTGGTACTAACATTTATGGCACCGCTGTCGGGGACGAAATTGAATATTTTCCCTGGGATTGAACAACAAAGATTACTATTTTTGAAGGTGCATCAGAACTTAGTACATCAAATATTGTGACTCTGCACCTGGAGACTCCACTATGGTGACTCCATTGATGTGAATTCACTGGAGACTCCTATGTTTCAGTTGTGGTTTCTAAAGGCAGACAGATGAGGTCTACTCCACAACTGCTTCTAGTGACTCCTGAAGCCGACCCGAAGAAAATTGTCAAAACAAGAAATACCCTTCAAGAAGGTACTTCAGTTGCTGAACCAGGTATTTCTGATAATTTTCACCATCCTCCTAGAGAAACTCTAATAGCTATTTCTCATTTTCCTATTACACCCTCTGTTGGAGTTTCTAGAATTTTAAATTTTGGGAGTGTTCCTGTTGATTTTTCCCCCCCTGGTCCAAGATTGGAGGGAGAAATCCCTGTCACTCATATCTCCCCTGAAGTTGTACCATATTTTATCCCTAGGACCACAAAATATTTTCCCACTTCGCACTATACCACCCCTCCTCCTGTTAAATTTATTGGTTTTACAGAAAGGGAAACCCCTAATCCCTCAAGCCTTGTAGCCTTTTATTCAAATCCTCTGTTGTTTCCCTTTCCTCCCGGAAGCTTAGTTCCAGTCTTCCCTGCTTGACCCCTTCCCCTCCTAGTTCTCCTCCATCTATCATCCCTATGGCAGGTTCCAATCCCCCTAGAAACATAATGGATGCTATAGTGGTTGCAAGATATGCCCCTTTAGTCCTACCTTAGCCCATGAATGCTCTCCCTACTGGAGATTACCTAAAGTATATGCCCAATTTCACATGAGAAGAAGACATAACTGTTGAAGAACACTTTGTTGGCTTCTATAGTTATGCAGAGAATCTAAATATTGAAAATGAAGATGTATGGAAGAGAGTCTTTGTCCAGAGCCTTGATGGTGAGGTTAGAAAATGGTTTAAGGGATTGACCCCTAGATGTATTGATGGGATCGAGGCTTTAGATGATGTTTTCCTAATGCAATGGAGGGATGAAAAAGACTTTATGTATTATATCATAGAGTTTGGGTCCCTAAAGACAAAGGAGGGAGAATCTGTCTTTGACTTCTCCAAAAGATTCAACAAAATGTACAATAAAATCCCTGCTGAGATAAAGCCTACAAAAGCCTCTGCCAAAATCACTTATGCTAGTGATTTTGACCCTAATTTATGCCTCCTTCTCAGAGAAAGAAGAGTTATTTCCTTGGCTCACATGAAATATGTATTCCTGGAAGTAGAATCCAATGTGTTGGTGGTTGACAGACTTAGGAGCAAAGTCAACAGAGACAGAGGAAGGGGAAGAGATGAGACCTAAACCTCTGTTTCTTCTGCATCTCACCCTCAAGTAGATGAATTGACCAATATGTGAAGCCCCTATCTGCATAAATGGAGAAGATGAAATTCGAGGGGAATCAAGGTTATATGAATGTCTCAAATACTGATAACAGAGGAAACTTTAGAAGGCCAAATAACAATGCCCCCCAAATACTCCCGAGAGAGTCCAAAAACAGAGAGAGGGATGATCAGAAAATTCAAACCCCCCTCCAAAATAACCTTGTTGTTGATGAGGAAAGGGAAGAAGAAGAGTTTGACCCTGAAATTCATTGTATTGGAGACAACTCCCGTTTTCCCCATTTAACTCAATCTGCATATGAGGAGTCCCTTATAGATAGTCAAATAAATGATCTAAGTAAGGGGGAGAAGGAAAATAGTGGTCCCAAAAAATACAACCTCTGATCTAAGAAGAAAGAAGGGAAGTCTGACGTCCTTGATCCAAATCCCAGAGCAGAGAAGCCCGCTAAAGATGCAACAAACAACAACAAATAAAAGAAAGCTCATAACCCCTCACCGATACCCAAGGACATTGTCCCAGAATTGAGAAAAAATCTGAAGCCCCCCTCCTCTTTCAACTTTGAGCATGAAATTCAGAAAATCAGAATCCCCGTACCCCTTTTAGAGCTGGTCAATCATGAAGATTTCAAAAGAAGCCTCTCTAAACTGTTGTTTCTTGAACCCCCAAATCATCCCATAGACTCAATCAACCTACAATATGAAAAGTCGGTGGTCATCCTAGGTCCTATGATAGAAGATAGAGATGATTTGTCCCCTCCCTTCTATACATCCTTGAATATACATGATAAGGTGTTGCACAAATTTTTGATGGATTCAGGGGTGTCTCATAATCTCATGCCCAAAATTGTCATGGAAGAACTAGGACTAGAGATCACGAAAGCATACCATGACCTGTACTCCTTTGACTCTAGGAAAGTACAATGTCTTGGGGCCATCAAAGATCTAGTTGTGACCTTGTTTCAACTCCCCATGAAAAGTGTGGTCATGGACATTGTGGTAGTTGATGTTCCTCCCAATTTTGGCATGCTGTTGTCAAGATCATGGATAAAAAGACTTGGGGGAACCTTGCATATGGACCTCACATATGCTACCATTCCGGTGTTTAGGGGGGAGCACAGAAGACTGCACAGAGAATCTTAGTTGGCCTACATTGTGAGTGATGAAATAGACCCTACCAATCATCCTATCTTTGCACTTGACACTGATTTGGGATCTAGTTTGTTATAGCTCACTAATGCTCCTGAAAGCCCTCTTAGAATCAGAAAGCAACCCATTTATTCTCATGAAATACCTCCCCCAACTACTTTTGTTTGAAATCTATTCTTCAATGGAGCCTCTTCTAGGGAAGGTGTTGGTGCCAGAGTAGTTTTTGTATCACCTTGTCAAGAATCCATATCCCTGTCATACAAGTTGGAGTTTGAAACTACCAATAATGTGGCAGAGTATGAGGTGCTTGTTTTGGGTTTGAGGGATGAAAAGGACACGGGAATTCAAGAGATAACAGTGTTTGGAGATGTTGAGTTGATTGTCCAACAGATCAGAAATATTTATCAGGCCAAACACCCTCGACTCATAAATTATAGAAATGAAGTATGGGACCTGGTTGATGACTTCTTCTTAGCCTTCAACATTTCATTTATTCCAAGAGAGGAAAATTCTATGGCTGATTCTTTAGCCGTCTCAGCCAGCCATTTCAGGGTCCCAATACCACCTAGGCCTAGGTATGATGTTGAGATTAGATATAGGCCCTCTCTACCTGACAATATCAAGCATTGGAAGGTGTTCGAGGATGATCCTGAAATTGATTTTTGTTTAAAGCTACAATCGACGTCCCACCATTGTAAATACCATTTTTGTTTTATTTTGTTTTGATAGGAGACTCCACATCCCAACACTAAGGCACTGAAGCCGCGAAAAGAGTTCTTAGAGCCTCACAGGGAGGACTCTATCCCCCATGGAGCCTAATGTTATAACATAGTATTTTCATGGTCTTGTGAGTCTGTGTTTTCTACCTAGGTCTGTAATTTTTCCTGTTTCTCCTCTTTTGCAAACCCGATCATAAGTTTTTCCTCTCAGCTTGTAGTTTTATTCTGTTTTCCTTCACCTATTTTATCGATCTATTTTCCTTCTCGTCTTACCTAAAGAGTATCGGCCCTAAGACTTTTTGTTTACCCTAAAGTTGAGCGCCTCTCTCTTACCTCTGTCATTGATCCTTTGCTTTCTTGAGCCTTCAACCAGTCATCCAAGAAATTGTTCACAGGCTGTAGTCGTGAGAACCAAGCACAACACTTGAAGGAGTCTGATATAAAATAAAATCAAGTGAGCGAGTGAGATCAATTTCCGACAGTGGGAATCCATTAGGCAGATCAGATCGATGACGATCGAGTAATCAAGATCTTGAAGTTGCATGAAATTTAGCGTTGGAGTTCCGAAATCGCAAGGTCCATCCTAGATGTTGGTGCTGCAAAGGACACATGGTGTGCGATCATTATTTTGCAGTTTCGCGAGATGGAGTGGTCAAGGATCAAGTCGTCAAAACTCACGAAATGAAAAATCACGATAAAATCGTAGTCGTTGATCAAAGAAGAGAGTTGGACTGTTGGATCAACTTTTCTCAATTTCACGAGTCAAGAAAGAAAGAGGGAAGATTTTTGAAGATTCACGAAGCTTGATGTATCGAAGTGTCGATGTCATCTGGGCTATTTGATCAGAGGGGACCTGTGCCACATGATTCGAGCATCGCGATTTCACGACTCAGAGGTTTGATTCTAGAACGCATTACGATTTTGCGAAATGAAAACTCGTGACGCGCCTAAAATACAAATGAGGTCATGGCTTGAGATCGCGTGGGACAAGGAAAAGAGCTGCATCAAAGAAACAAAGTGCCTGAGTTGGTCACAGAGAAATATCTGCGGGGCCTCGAGGCACCAAAATTGACTCAAAGGAGTCGTGATCTTGCCTGGAACATTCATGGGTGTCAGATCTCACCTTGATCCCTATGAAAGCAGTTAATGAAGATGGGAAAGGTGGTTGAAACCTCGTTTCACCACATAAATGGAAAGCATGAAAAATTGGTTGTGGAATGAAGATTGTCGACCGACAGTTCCCCTGCCACTAATTTTCTAATGAAGCCCATACTCATCTAATCTTGTGTTTGACAAAAGAATACAAGTACAGCTTGATAGAAGAAAATGCAGATGGTGAGCCTTGAATGCAATAACTAGAGTGTGCTTCTAAAGGGAGCAAGTTGTTTTGAGTATAAATACTCAGTTCTGATATTTTGTTATGGTCGATGGTAGAGCAAAGCTCCTAATTTGTAAAGTTTTAATGAACATTATGGTTCTTTGGTTATGCTTTGTAATCTGAGATATCTTGTTTAATGAAAGTCAGTTTTCTTTCTCCCTCTTGTTTCCCTTTGATACTGAAAGAGTTCATGGTTGATTGATTCACTTGAATTATTGTGATTGCATTATGATGAAAGTTTGATTATAGTGTTGTTATAATTTCTCTTAGTTCCTTTGAAATTTGAATTCAAGAAGACCTTTTGTTTAAGGTTTTCTTCCTTAGGCTACTGGAAGCCTGATGTTCATGATAGACCTCTACATTCCTCACCAAATTCTTCCTCCTACTCACCCTTACTACAACTTACTAACTGAAGTTGAACCAGACCTCACCTTCTTGTGCATATCGGACCAATTTTCTAAGTTAAGACGATATTTCCTTGATATTTCTCCCATTTGACCCTTTTATAACCAACCCATGACATAAAATATTGATGGGTATCAGGCTTACCTTTGCCACAATCCAGGGGTGACGTCTGGTGCTAACAGCCCCCATATCTAAGTTCATCAAGGTGAAGGCCCCCTCGCTTCTTTGGATTTATTACTATATTCTAGTTGATTGGATGATTTGTTTTCATTTGATTTCCCCCCCTCCCCCTTGCTAAAGGAACTTCCTGATTTACATTGCCATCAAATTAAAAACCCTCCGAGGCACTAGAGCAAGTGAACATTGATACAAAGAGAGGGACAACAGTATAGATTTTATTAATATCACTCTATCCACTGGGTTGAGCCATTTTTCTCCACATTGGACTCACTTTCTTGAAAATTTATCCATTATGTCATTCCAATCCCGAGTTGCTGTGGATTTAAGAAATATAGGGATTCCCAAATACCTAAAATATGACCATCATTCCATCAAAGATCACTAGAGAATGTTGGCTATGTGGTGCATTTATCTGAGTATGAAATTCCAATTGTAGATTTGGCATTTCCTCTTGTTTAGAGCTCCCCTTGAAGTGTCCAGAAAGGAGTCCAATTTTTTTTTGAACCTTAAAGCAATAATAGAATAGGAACCACCCAACAAAAGAGTTTCATCCACAAACTGTGAATGATTGATTTCCTTCAGTCCTCTTACTATTTGAACACCACTTTGGTTAGCATAGATCATTTTCAACATAAACTTTCTTAACCTGCAAGCAATTATCTTTATCATGATCTTGTAAGAAACATTACGTAGGGAGATATGTATGAATCTCGCAAAGGAAGAAGGGTTGAATTCCTTTGGAATGAGAGCCAAGAAGGATGAATTGGAGTTTCCCCCATTTTTTGTGTTTTTTGTGCATACTAGAGCATTCTTCAAAAGTATTTTTTGATGATGTCCAAAAGTTGCGATAGAAGGAGGTTGGGAAGCCATCTGGGTAGGGGGATTTGTCCGGATCCAAGCTCCAAAATGCCAATCTAAATTCATGGTCTTAAACTTATCTTAATAGTTCCATGTTTTCCTCATTTGAAATCAAATGTAGGTTGTGTTCAATCATTTCTTCTACATTTTTTAGGTTGGGTTCCTCTTGTTGGGACTAAAGATTTTGAAAGTGGCTTCTCGTTGCCTCTTTTATTTCTTCATACTCTATAATTTTGGATTTGTCTTCCAGGTTTATTTCTCTTAC
>JZKD02S1541097.1:89464-102127 GCA_000966675.3 Picea glauca | reverse complement strand
GAACCACGTCCTCTAGAACTATGACCTCTGGAACTACGCCCTCTAGAACTACGCCCTTTGGAACTATGACCTGTGGAACTATGCCCTCTGGAACTGACCTGTGGACTTGTTACCTATGGAACTATGACTTGTGGAACTACACCCTCTAGAACTATGACCTCTGGAACTACGCCCTCTGAAACTACGCCCTTTGGAACTATGACCTATGGAACTACGCCTCTAAAACTATGACCGCTGGAACTATGTCCTTTGGAACTATGATCTCTGGAAATACGCCCTCTAGATCTATGACATGTGGAACTAGGCCCTTTAGAACTAGGCCCTCTAGAACTATGACCTGCGGAATTGTGACCTGTGGAACTATGACTTGTTGAACTACGCCCTCTGGAACTATGACCTCTATAACTAAGTTCTCTGGAACTACGTCCTTTGGAACTATGACCTCTAGAACTACGCCCTCTGGAACTATGATCTGTAGAATTGTGACCCATGGAACAATGACCTGTGGAGCTATGCCCTATGGAACTATGACCTTTGGAACTAATCCCTCTGGAGCTACGCCCTTTGGAACTATGACCTGTGGAACTACGCCCTCTGGAACTACGCCTCTGGAACTATGACCTCTGGAACTACACCCTTTGGAACTATGACCTATGGAACTACGCCCTCTGGAACTATGACATGTGGAACTACACCCTCTGGAACTAGGTGTTCTTGAATTATGACCTGTGGAATTGTGACCTCTGGAACTACGCCCTTTGGAACTATGACCTATGGAACTACGCCCTCTGGATCTATGACATGTGGGACTACGCCCTCTAGAACTAGGCCCTCTGGAACTATGACCTGTGGAATTGTGACCTGTGGAACTATGACCTGTGGAACTACTCCCTATGGAACTATGACCTCTGGAACTATGACGGGAAATTCAGGAGCGGCCTACATAGAGGGCTGCTGAACAAAGAGAAATTGAGAATTTTGTGGGCTGTGTTCTGCGTTTCGCCAAAAGATGCCCGGATCGGACCCATGAAGAATGTGGTGGATGAGAAGAATCCTCCATTATTTTCGGCGAAGACCTTCAAAGAGCACACCGATCATAAGCTGTTCAAGAAGGCCCAAACCCAGGCGAAGGCCGAGGTAGCCAAGAAACTCGACCAGTCTACTTGATGCCCAAATTTAATGCTAGGCAGGGCTGGGACGCCAGACATTCTGTTAGATGGAGTTTTCTGTTGGTAGATTATTTCAGCGCGACTTACACAAGCGACTGATATAGTTATTTAGATTGTCAGATTTGTTGTTTCTTTTAAAATCTGTTGGATGTATTCTATCGATGCAATGCAAGGATACTATTCACTATTTCTGAATCATTTCAACTTGTTGTAACGAGAGAAACTCTCAACGCTCACGCAATTGTCATTGTTGTGATTCGTATGAGGTTGTTCATAAACTCCATGTTTCATTGTAGATTTTTTTCGTTCATAAACTCCATGTCTCATTGCAGCTTTCTTTCAGATGAAGCCCGTGCAAGTTTAAATTTCAAATTTCAATTCTTTCAAATGAAGTGCGCAATAGTTTAAATTTTGAATTTTGAAATTTCAATTACAAAATGATGGCACGGTGGTTATTGTTGGACATTTATGAGAGGTCTTAGAATTTGTATGCGACCATTAATCTGATGTACTCTAACTCGTTGGATATCTGGTCATTGGCATCATATGTTGATGGATGGAGAAGCATGCATGGCATGCACTGACAGTTTCCACACGGTTGGACCATGCAGCGGCCCACTAATGATTGGGTTGTTGCATGGTGTATAGCGCTTGCCCTATGTTGGTTGGTGGTTTTTAATTCAAAAGTTGATGACTTCAGAGCGCAAAAGACCTTATTTACACCTGAGATCAGTGTTTTTCATTTACTATCACAAGATCCCGAAGGCAAGTGAAGCAAAGAGGATACACACTGCTCGACAAACTCAGACTAGACTCTTACTCAGAACTCTCTCTCGACTCAATTTTGGATGATCAAAATGAGAGGGGTGAGCCTTATTTATACAAATCTTAGTAAGTTCCCAGTAAACAAATACTTGCACCTGCCGGTTACAAATATTCCATGAAGAGATAGATGGGGCAGCTGTGGACTACAACTGTTATCTCGTCCCTTAGAGGCTCGGACATATGGGGACCCATCATACCTTTTACGGAATGACTCTGACTAAAGTAAAGTAATTATTCCTATCTTTACACTATGGAGTTCTATAGGAACCCACGGAACTGTCGGGACACCACTGTCGGCCCGATAGACATGAATTATTATATTGGTACATTGGTATATATTATTACATCATGGGACAACTGGGTCCATCATGCTTCGAACATATTTTCGATATTATATCTAGCAATAGAATCAAAAGAAAAATCACTATCATAATCATGACTGCTTGGTGGAGAGCTATGATCATTCGAGAAAGGAGGAAGCCCACTGAAACATCTGTAGAAAGGTGATCACTGCATAGCTGGAATCAAATCATCTTCCATCACGCATAATTCTCCAAAATAATCACTGTGAACTTTATAACAAGGAGAATGAGATGACTCATTTTCTGCATAGTGAATTTCACTGCCTCTGAATGACAGGTTGAAGACCAACCAGGCTTCATAATGTGCAGCTTCTTTAACTTCAGCTAAGAACCATTGCTTAAAGGCTTCTTTGGTTGTATTTTGAAAGAACTCAACATCTCTAGGACAATATGTCCAGAACAGTAGATATAGCCATCCTGACCAGAAATAATAATAATCTTTGAATGAGGAGCATTCAAAGGTAATCCAGCAAGACACATCATATTTGGTCTGTAGCATGATCTTGTAGTAATCTTCATAGCATAAATCAGGAGAGTATAGGCTGATATATACTTGTCCTTGGTTAGGTCCTCCAGTCATTATTCCTCTAAATAAATTTCCACTTTCTCTAAAATATCTTCCATATGTATCATTATGATTATACATTTGTATCCATTTTTCGAGGATATGAATACACTCAGGACTAGATTTTATACAACAGGACAAACACTCAAAACAATAATAATATTTACAATCTGTACAGACCAAGATCCATTTGAATCCTGGTGGAGGAGTATCCTTGATACTCAAGGAGGATGAAGCCATTTAATTATTTTATCCTTTTCTTTTGGAGGAGCGGCTTCTCTGGTTAATAAGTCTGCAATGCAATTATCTTTTCCTGGCTTGTATTGAATATCAAAGTCAAAACCATCAAGCCATAAACTCCATCGCAGAACTCTGTTATTTCCCTATTCAAGCAATCTTTGATTAGTCAGCATCCCTTTCATGTGTTTAAGATCTGTTCTAACAATAAAATGAATGGGTTTTAGAAAGATCCTGAATTTCTTGATGCCATTTTTGACAGCAAGAATTTCGTTGTGTGAAGAGGGATATCTGGATTCTGCATCACTGAAACATCTAGAAGTATATATGCATACTTCTTCCAACTTTGGAGCATTTTTCTGGAGTAATACTGCTGCCCATGTATCATTGGAGGCATCAGTTTCAAGAATCAATTGTAATGACAAGTCTGGAAGATGTAGCTTTGGAAAATTCTGGATTTTCTGCTTGATTATCTGGACTGCTTGTGTCATCTTGTCGTTCCAAGGAACTTCTTTGCTTAATCTCTTTTGTAGTATCCTGACATCTTTAGCTTGATTTTCATAAAATTGTCGGATATAATTTGAGCATCCTAGAAACCTTTGTAGTTTCTTGGCGTCCAGAATTTCATCAGGGAATTCTGTCAATTTCTTTAATACATGATCTTGGAGTTCAACTTCTCCTTGAAAGAGAATTAATCCAAGATACTCAATTCTAGTTTGAGCCCAACATAATTTGGATTTGCTGAGCACTAGTCCATGTTTATACAATAGATCATAAACAATTTTTAGGTGTTGTACATGGCTCTTCATGTCTAAAGAACAAACTAAAAGATCGTCAATATATACAATAACAAACTGTAAATGCTTGAAGATGTCATCCATATGCTTTTGGAATTCAGAGGGAGCGTTCTTCAAGACAAATGGCATGACCTTCCACTGGTACTGTCCTTGTGGAACAACAAATGCAGTCTTGTATCTATCCTTAGGCACAATGCCTATCTGCCAAAATCCACTCTTAAGATAAAATTTACTGAAGACATTACATTTACCAATTTTAGAGAATAATAGCTCTTTTGAGGGCAAAGGGAATCTTAAAGGTAACAAAGATTCATTTAATGCTCTGTAATTAATCACCATTCTTGGATTTCCCCTTTTCTGCTCACTATGCTTATTTACATAAAAAGCAGGACATGCCCAAGGGCTTCTACTATTTTCAATTAATTTTCTTTTCGTCAATTCAGAAATCTCCTTTTGACAGTGCTCAAGTTCTGTAGGAGACATGTGGTTAGCAGAAGCTTTTTGAGGTCTTGGCACATAGTCTTCTTTATATGGCAGATTGACAAAGTATTGCTCTCGAGTCCAAAATGCATCAGGATAATCAGAAGTACAATCTGATTCTATTTTATCTTTGATTTCTCTTATAATATCCATTCCATGCTTATTTGCATTTCCTATGGTCTTTTGGATTCGAACAAGACTACTAGCAGATTTCTCAATTTGCTGAGTAGTTTCTTTCACTGCAATTATTGTTTCATAAAAGGACTTACTTGGTATTTTTGAAGGTTTACCATTAATGGTTAGCTGTACAAATTGATTTCCTACTATTAGAGGAAGGCACTTATTTACAAAGTCTTGGCCTAAAAGTATATTTGCACCAGTATCAAAACTGTATAGGGTTACTAGTACCTTTTCTTCCTATATGTAGATTGGAAAATCAGGAGCTATGTGTTTTATCTTTAATTCAGTCTTATTAACAGCTCTAAAAGAGATGTCAACAGGATGCCAGTAATAATCAGGCAATGCTCCATGTTTGGCACAGGAATTCATTGCACCAGTGTCAACTTGTGCATCTATGGAATACTGCAGATACCCTTTTACTTTAATATTTACAGTGATGACCAATCTGTCATCTAGGCCTTTGACTAATTTTGATTCAAAGAATTCAACTTCTGACTCTTTTTGGAATATCTCTTTTTCCATTTCTTCATCTCTTTTTCTTCTTAGATATTCTACTTCTTCTTTCTGAAGTTTCAGACTTTTCCATAGACTTCTAATGAGTGCTTCTTTTTCTCTAATTTCTTCTTCAAGATGAAATATAGTGTTATCTATATCTTCATCATCATTAATAATAACGGTGCTAGGAATTACTGTTTTTCCTTTATCAGTAGAGGAAGCTTTTATAGCTAAAGGCTTTGATTGGTGCACAAACTCAACATTACAAGGAGTATAATGGTGAATATTCACCACGCTTGGCTGCTGGATGGCATCTATTTGAGCAGTAAGGCTAGCAAGTTGAGAAGCATATCTGTTAGAAAGCTGAAACTTTCCAGGAGACAGAGTTGAGTGTTTTTGTTCAAGGGTAGATCTCTGAGAAAGGAGAGACTGGAGATCTACAAACGAAGACATCATCTTGATGTCCAAGAAATTTAAGGACTCTTCTAGACTAGAGTAGTCTGAATCAGAATTATGATCAGATGAATGTTGGTCTATAGGTTGGGGGTCAACGTCAGAGGCAGAATCACTATCCTCGGTGAGGGATAGGTACTCACCATCTGAACGGTTAGAGACTAAGTCCCATTCAGCTGGATCATAACCAGTGAGGAATAGATCCATAATTTTTGTTTGGACTTTTGTCTTTGATCGTAGAGGAAACTGAGATGCCCAGTGGCCAGGCTTCTTGCAGATAAAGCATGAGGAATGCTTGGCTTTAGCATTCTGTGGCCGTCTTTTAAAGAAAACCTTTCTTTTATCTTGATTGGGTTTTGAAAATTTACGAGGATATTTTTTCGTAAACTTTCTATGCTTAGTTGTTTTGCAATCAATACAACCACAATCAAATTTAGACCATTTCTTTGATTTTTTCTTCTGATTACAGCCAAAACTGTAAGTTTCAGTAAACACATCACAAACTGAAGAGTCAAATCCAAGATGTTTCTTTAAAGACTTTGCAGTCTTTTTCCTCATACATTCTTTTTGCAGAGCGGTAACAATTTTCTCATGCAAACCAGCAAGAGACAATTCAGAGATATCAATCTCTAAATCCTCTAATCTATCTCTTACAAGATCAGGCACTCTTCCAGGCATAGACAACAAATATTTTCTTAGATAAGCAGTATTATCTGGATCAGGGACCTTGTATAAGAGATCTTGCATAGTACAGTAATACTTAGGTAACTGGGACAGATGGCAGAGTCTTTGATTCATGAACAAGTCAGCATAGTGACTAGTATTTATTCTGATATTTCCATAGAATTCATGAACAACAACTTTAATGAGTTCATCCAATGTTTTTTCATGCTCAAGAATTCTGAGTTTACTTCTAGGAGAGACTCTTTCCCACCAAATATTTAAGTTACCTATAAAACCCCAAGTTATCCTTAAGGCTAGATCACTCCATGAAACTTTATCTTTGTGGAGCATTTTCTGTGTCTTAGCCCATGATTGCCATCTTTGGATAATATTCTCAATCTCTATCTTAGATTTACAATCAAAATTAGAGATAGGTGCACTATCTACATTTGCAGAAGAGATAGTAGGATGGCCATCTATATCCATTGGAGATTTTTTATTTCCACCGTACTTAGCATTACACCATTTTTCCCAGGCTGACTGGTAAGAAGTACCAGAGGATTCACCTGAGGATGGATTTTGTGGTTCTAAAGAATCAGCTGGTTTTGATTCTCCATCAATTGCTTTTATTTCAAAAGAATTTGTAGTCAATACTACTTTGTTCTGACTACTTGTTATTTGGTTAGCTTGTCTGATTCGATCTTCATGATTAGCAGCCTGTGTTTTAACTAGTTCATGCTTTTCAACAGACATCTGAAGTACTTGAGTAAGTCTAGCTAGAACAGGATTAGGCATGCTAGAGGCTAACAGTTTAAGGGTTAGTTGTTTATGTTCAGGAGAAGATTTTGGTGAACCAAACAATGAAAAAGAAGCATCTTGTGCTACATCAGAAATTAGTATAGGAGAATAAGGAGTTGTTTCTTCAATAAAAGAAGATTTAAGAGAGAATACTGCTTCTTCAATAATATTTATCTTCTCAAGAATAGTCTGCAATTGATACTTCATATCTTCTTGGTTTTGCTCAAGATGATCAATCTCAGAATGTAATCCATTAAGATGTGTTTTTGTTTTTATCACATCTTGGGCAATATCATCTAGATTTTGAGCAAGACAGATAGATTGATAGTTAGAATAATTTTGAATTCTGACTATATTTGGATAAGGGTCAGCATCAGATTTTCTATATCTGATAAAATCGAGATCTGCTACCATATCATTTTGGAATTTAGGGATATGATTCCCTGGTCCTAAACTTTTGTATGGTAGTTCAGTCCTTTTTTCTTTTCCACTCCTAGGTAAAGGTGAATCGAACATTTTGATTGTAGGGACTGCCATATCTTGACATTCAGAACAGTTAGGGTGTTGTCCATTATGTTCAATCTTGGACTGGTATGTTCTGAAGTTTTGGGGAACTGATGGACAGGAAGTTAAGTTATTAGAAGCAAAAGGCTCTTGAGTAGGAAATTTCTTTTTACAATAATAATAATCTTTAGAACCTTTCTTGTGTGTTAGCAAATGGTCATCTAATTTAGATCTACCAGGGATTGGCTTATATACAGGATGATCTGAGAAATAACTTCTTGCAGAACTCATAGAGTCAGATTTCATTGTGCTAGCAGATAAAGAAGATAACCTTATGTATAGATCTTGAATTCTGCTACTCTGAGACCTACCTATTTTAGGACAGGTCGTCCTTCAGCATTAGACTCTACAGAGAGTTCCTTAGGCATAGGAGGTAGAATTTTTGCAGATATTGGCTCATAATCTGTGGACCACTCTTCTATTTTAGTTAGTTGAAAAAAACCAAGAGTTAAAGGAGGAACGTTTCTGGGGCCAACCACCACGCTTTCATTGGTAGCGCATTTCAAAAGATTAGGATTTAGAGCAGGCATGGTAGTGGAAATGAATCATAGGCAGATAGAGGAATGAAGCTGAGCAATTTTAGATCCTTCGGCCATGTTAAATCCAACAAATTGAACATAGGCTTGTAATAAGGAATTGATATAAGGATCATGGAGGGAGACTTGGTAATGAGGTAAGGAAGAAGACCATACAAGGCCATTATGCAATGGGGCTTGGAAACCAGAGATGAGGGCATCCTTAAAAGTATTATGGCGTGAATCAATGATACAAGTAAGAACAGAGGTATCAAGGCCTGGACGTACCAAGGGATTGATGCCAAACTGGATTAATCCAATGTGAATGTATTCATAACCATTTTCTAGACCCCAAATAATAATGGCTTCCTGTATGAGAGGGATTTGATATAAAGACTGTCCGAGAGAGATAGGTACATTTACAGAACAATATCTAATTAGTGTAGTATCTCGGAATTTAAATATAGGAAGATCATATATTTCAGAAGGTGTTATTTGAGGCATACGCCAGTTAGGGTCTGGCTCATACTCCTGGGCTATCAACCTAGTATTATAGGGATGTTTATGAATACATTCACATTCACATAAAACCAACTGATTAATCAAATGTTTTAAGGCTCTGATACCAATTTTCAAAGTGACAAACTTCAGAGCGCAAAAGACCTTATTTACACCTGAGATCAGTGTTTTTCATTTACTATCACAAGATCCCGAAGGTGAGTGAAGCAAAGAGGATACACACTGCTCGACAGACTCAGACTAGACTCTTACTCAGAACTCTCTCTCGACTCAATTCCGGATGATCAAAATGAGAGGGGTGAGCCTTATTTATACAACTCTTAGTAAGTTCCCGGTAAGCAAATACTTGCACCTGCCGATTACAAAGATTCCATGAAGATATAGATGGGGAAGCTGTGGACTACATATGTTATCTCATCCCTTAGAGGCTCGGCCATATGGGGACCCATCATACCTTTTATGGAATGACTCTGACTAAAGTAAATTAATTATTCCTATCTTTACACTGTGGAGTTCTACAGGAACCCACGGAACTGTCGGGACACCACTGTCGGCCCGATAGACATGAATTATTATATTGGTACATTGGTATATATTATTACATCATGGGACAATTGGGTCCATCATGCTTCCAACATATTTTTGATATTATATCTAGCAATAGAATCAAAAGAAAAATCACTATCATAATCATGACTGCTTGGTGGAGAGCTGTGATCATTCGAGAAAGGAGGAAGCCCACTGAAACATCTATAGAAAGGTGATCCCTGCATAGCTGGAATCAAATCATCTTCCATCACACATAATTCTCCAAAATAATCACTGTGAACTTTATAACAAGGAGAATGAGATGACTCATTTTCTGCATAGTGAAGTTCACTGCCTCTGAATGACAGGTTGAAGACAAACCAGGCTTCATAATGTGCAGCTTCTTGAACTTCAACTAAGAACCATTGCTTAAAGGCTTCTTTGCTTGTATTCTGAAAGAACTCAGCGTCTCTAGGACAATATGTCCAGAACAGTAGATATAGCCATCCTGACCAGAAATAATAATAATCTTTGAATGAGGAGCATTCAAAGGTAATCTAGCAAGACACATCATATTTGGTCTGTAGCATGATCTTGCAGTAATATTCATAAGATAAATCAGGAGAGTATAGGCTGATATATACTTGTCCTTGGTTAGGTCCTCCAGTCATTATTCCTCTAAATAAATTTCTACATTCTCTAAAATATCTTCCATATGTATCATTATGATTATACATCTGTATCCATTTTTCCAGGATACGAATACACTCAGGACTAGATTTTATACAACAGGACAAACACTCAAAACAATAACAATATTTACAATCTGTACAGACCAAGATCCATTTGAATCCTGGTGGAGGAGTATCCCTAATACTCAAGGAGGATGAAGCCATTTAATTATTTTATCCTTTTCTTTTGGAGGAGCGGCTTCTCTGGTTAATAAGTCTGCAATGCAATTATCTTTTCCTGGCTTGTATTGAATATCAAAGTCAAAACCATCAAGCCATAGACTCCATCGCAGAACTCTGTTATTTCCTTGTTCATGCAATCTTTGATTAGTCAACATCCCTTTCATGTGTTTAAGATCTGTTATAACAATAAAATGAATGGGTTTTAGAAAGATCCTGAATTTCTTGATGCCAATTTTGACAGCAAGAATTTCTTTGTGTGAAGAGGGATATCTGGATTCTGCATCACTGAAACATCCAGAAGTATATATGCATACTTCTTCCAACTTTGGGCCATTTTTCTGGAGTAATAGTGTTGCCCATGTATCATTGGAGGCATCAATTTCAAGAATCAATTGTAATGACAAGTCTAGAAGATGTAGCTTTGGCAAATTCTGGATTTTCTGCTTGATTATTTTGACTGCTTGCGTCATCTTGTAGTTCCAAGGAACTGCTTTGATTAATCTCTTCTGTAGTATCCTGACATCTTTAGCTTGATTTTCATAAAATTGTTGGATATAATTTAAGCATCCTAGAAACCTTTGTAGTTGCTTGGCGTCCAGAATTTCATCAGGGAATTCTGTCAATTTCTTTAATACATGATCTTGGAGTTCAACTTCTCCTTGAGAGAGAATTAATCCAAGATACTCAATTCTAGTTTGAGCCCAACATAATTTGGATTTGCTGAGCACTAGTCCATGTTTATACAATAGATCATAAACAATTTTTAGGTGTTGTACATGGCTCTTCATGTCTAAAGAACAAACTAAAAGATCATCAATATATACAATAACAAACTGTAAATGCTTGAAGATGTCATCCATACACTTTTGGAATTCAGAGGGAGCGTTCTTCAAGCCAAATGGCATGACATTCCACTGGTACTGTCCTTGTGGAACAACAAATGCAGTCTTGTATCTGTCCTTAGGCACAATGCCTATCTGTCAAAATCCACTCTTAAGATCAAATTTACTGAAGACATTACATTCACCAATTTTAGAGAATAATAGCTCTTTTGAGGGTAAAGGGAATATTAAAGGTAACAAAGCTTCATTTAATGCTCTGTAATTAATCACCATTCTTGGCTTTCCCCTTTTCTGCTCACTATTCTTATTTACATAAAAAGCAGGACATGCCCAAGGGCTTCTACTATTTTCAATTAATTTTGTTTGCATCAATTCAGCAATCTCCTTTTGACAGTACTCAAGTTCTGTAGGAGACATGTGGTTAGCAGAAGCTTTTTGAGGTCTTGGCACATAGTCTTCTTTATAAGGCAGATTGACAAAGTATTGCTCTCGAGTCCAAAATGCATCAGGATAATCAGAAGTACAATCTAATTCTATTTTATCTTTGATTTCTCTTATAATATCCATTCCATGCTTATTTGCATTTCCTATGATCTTTTGGATTGGAGCAAGACTACTAGTAGATTTATCAATTTGCTGAGTAGTTTCTTTCACTGCAATTCTTGTTTCATAAAAGGACTTACTTGGTATTTTTGAAGGTTTACCATTAATGGTTAGTTGTACAAATTGATTTCCTACTGTTAGAGGAAGGCACTTATTTACAAAGTCTTGGCCTAAAAGTATATCTGCACCAGTATCAAGACTGTATAAGGTTACTAGTACCTTTTCTTCCTGTATGTAGATTGGAAAATCAAGAGCTATATGTTTTATCTTTAATTCAGTCTTATTAACAGCTCTAAAAGAGATGTCAACAGGCTGCCAGTAATAATCAGGCAATGCTCCATGTTTGGCACAAGAATTCATTGCATCAGTGTCAACTTGTGCATCTAAGGAATACTGCAGATACCCTTTTACTTTAATATTTACAGTGATGACCAATCTGTCATCTAGGCCTTTGACTAATTTTGATTCAAAGAATTCAACTTCTGACTCTTTTTGGAATACCTCTTTTTCCATTTCTTCATCTCTTTTTCTTCTGAGATATTCTACTTCTTCTTTCTGAAGTTTTAGACTTTTCCATAGACTTCTAATGAGTGCTTCTTTTTCTCTAATTTCTTCTTCAAGATGAAATATAGTGCTATCTATATCTTCATCATCATTAATAATAACAGTGCTAGGAATTATTGTTTTGCCTTTATCAGTAGAGGAATATTTTATAGCTAAAGGCTTTGATTGGTGCACAAACTCAGCATCAGAAGGAGTATAATGGTGAATATTCACCATGCTTGGCTACTGGATGGCATCTATTTGGGCAGTAAGGCTAGCAAGTTGAGAAGCATATCGGTCAGAAAGCTGAAACTGTCCAGGAGACAGAGTTGAGAGTTTTTGTTCAAGGGTAGATCTCTGAGAAAGGAGAGACTRGAGATCTACAAACGAAGACATCATCTTGATGTCCAAGAAATTTAAGGACTCTTCTAGAGTAGAGTAGTCTGAATCAKAATTATGATCAAATGAATGTTGGTCTATAGGTTGGGGGTCAATGTYRGAGGTAGAATCACTATCCTCRGCGAGGGATAGGTACTCACCATCTGAAYGGTTAGAGACTAAGTCCCATTTAGCTGGATCATWRTCCWKTGWGGWCAWAGATCCAWAAKTYC
>JZKD02S1541097.1:32962-68221 GCA_000966675.3 Picea glauca | reverse complement strand
GGGAGTTGTCTCCAATACAATGAATTTCAGGGTCAAACTCTTCTTCTTCCCTTTCCTCATCAACAACAAGGTTATTTTGGAGGGGGGTTTGAATTTTCTGATCATCCCTCTCTCTATTTTTGGACTCTCTCGGGAGTATTTGGGGGGAATTGTTATTTGGCCTTCTGAAGTTTCCTCTGTTATCAGTATTTGAGACATTCTTATAACCTTGATTCCCCTCGAATTCCATCTTCTCCATTTATGCAGATAGGGGCTTCACATATTGGTCAATTCATCTACTTGAGGGTGAGATGCAGAAGAAACAGAGGTTTAGGTCTGAACTCTTCCCCTTCCTCTGTCTCTGTTGACTTTGCTCCTAAGTCTGTCAACCACCAACACATTGGATTCTACTTCCAGGAATACATATTTCATGTGAGCCAAGGAAATAACTCTTCTTTCTCTAAGAAGGAGGCATAAATTAGGGTCAAAATCAGTAGCATAAGTGATTTTGGCAGAGGCTTCTGTAGGCTTTATCTCGGCAGGGATTTTATTGTACATTTTGTTGAATCTTTTGGAGAAGTCAGAGACAGATTCTCCCTCCTTTCTCTTTAGGGACCCAAACTCTGTGATATAATACATAAAGTATTTTTCATCCCCCCATTGCCTCAATAAAACATCATCTAAAGCCTCGATCCCATCAATACATCTAGGGGTCAATCCCTTAAACCATTTCCTAACCTCACCATCAAGGCTCTGGACAAAGACTCTCATCCATACATGTTCATTTTCAATATTTAGATTGTTTGCATAACTATAGAAGCCAACAAAGTGTTCTTCAACTGTTATGTCTTCTTCTCCCGTGAAATTGGGCATATACTTTAGGTAATCTCCAGTAGGGAGAGCATTCATGGGCTAAGGTAGGACTAGAGGGGCATATCTTGCAGCCACTATAGCATCCATTATGTTTCTAGGGGGATTGGCACCTGCCATAGGGATGATAGATGGAGGAGAACTAGGAGGGGAAGGGGTTCAAGTAGGGAAGACTGGAACTAAGCTTCCGGGAGGAAAGGGAAACAACAGAGGATTTGAAGAAAAGGCTACAAGGCTTGAGGGATTAGGGGTTTCCCTTTCTGTAAAACCAATAAATTTAACAGGAGGAGGGGTGGTATAGTGCGAAGTGGGAAAATATTTTGCATTCCTAGGGCTAAAATATGGTACAACTTCAGAAGAGATATGAGTGATAGGGATTTCTCCCTCCAATCTTGGACCAGGGGGAGAAAACTCAACAGGAACACTCCCAAAATTTAAAATTCTAGAAACTCCAACAGAGGGTGTAATAGGAAAATGAGAAATAGCTATTGGAGTTTCTCTGGGAGGATGGTGAAAATTATCAGAAATACCTGGTTCAGCAACTGAAGTACCTTCTTGAAGGGTATTTCTTGTTTTGACAATTTTCTTCGGGTCGGCTTCAGGAGTCACTAGAGGCAGTTCTGGAGTAGACCTCGTGTGTCTTCCTTTAGAGACCACAGCTAAAACAATGGAGTCTCCAGTGAATTCACATCAATGGAGTCACCACAGTGGAGTCTCCAGGTGCAAAGTCACAATATTTGATGTACTAAGTTCTGATGCACCTTCAAAAATAGTAATCTTTGTTGTTCAATCCCAGGGAAAATATTCAATTTTGTCCCCGACAACGGTGCCATAAATGTTAGCACCAAAAGTCACCCCTGGATTGTGGAACAGGTAAGCCTGATACCCATCACTATTTTATGTCACAGGTTGGTTATAAAAGGGTAAAATGGGCGCAATCTCAAGGAAATATCATCTTAAATTAGAAAATTGGACTGATACGCACAAGAAGGTGATGTTTGGTTCAACTTTAGTCAGTAGGTTGTAGTAAGGGTGAGTAGGAGGAATAATTTGGTGAGGAATATATAGGTCTGTCATGAACATCAGGCTTCCAACAGCCTAAGGAAGAAAAACATAAACACAAGGTATTCTTGAATTCAAATTTCAAAGGAATTGAAAGAAATTATAATAGCACTATAATCAAACTTTCATCATAATGCAGTCACATAATTCAAGTGAATCATTCAACCATGAACTCTTTCAGTATTGGAGGAAAACAGGAGGGAGAAAGAAAGTTGAATTTCATTAAACAAGAAATCTCAGATTACAAAGCATAACCAGAGAACCATAATGTTCATTAAACCTTTACAAATCGAGAGCTTTGCTCTACCATTGACCATAAAAAAATATGAGAACTTAGTATTTATACTCAAAAAAACTTTCCCCCTTTAGAAGAACACTCTAGTTATTGCATTCAAGGCTCTTCGTCCTCATTTTCTTCTGTCAGGTTGTACCTGTATTCTTTTGTCAGACGCAAGATTAGATGAGTATGGGCTTCATCAGCAAATCCATGGAAGGGGGACTTTTGGTTGACAGTCTTCCTTCCATGGCCAGATTTTCATGCTTTCCATTTATGTGGTGAAACGAGGTTTCAACCACCTTTCCCATCTTAATTAAATGCTTTCATAGGGATCGGGGCGAGACCTGATACCCATGAATGTTCCAGACAAGCTCACGACTCCTTTGAGTCAATTTTGGCGCCTCGAGGCCCTGCAGATATTTCTCTATGACCAACTTGGGTGATTTGGTTCTTTGGCACAACTCTTTTCCTTGTCCCACATGACCTTAGGCCATGACCTCGGGCCATGGACTTGTGCGTATTTCATGCACATCGCAATTTCTCATTTTGCAAACTCATGTTGCGTTCTATACTCAAACGTATGAGTCACGAAATCGTGATGCTTAGATATGTCCCCTTTGATCGGACCACTCAAACAACATAAAAAATTAGGGACATTGTGCTTTTTGAATATTCAAAACTCTTCCTTCTTACTTTCCTGACTCGCAAAATCACGAAAAGCTGATCCAATGGTCCAACTCTCTTCTTTGATCAACGACTACGATTTTATCGTGATTTCGCATTTCGCGAGTTCTAATGACTTGATCCTTGACCGCTCCAACTCGCAAAACCAAGAAATATTGATCGCGCACCATGTGTCCTTCGCAACACCAATGGCTAGGATGGACCTCGCGATTCCAGACCTCTGACGCTAAATTTTGTGCAACTGAAGGATCACGATTACCCAATCGTCATTGATCTGAACTGCCTGATGGATCCCTGCTGTTAGAAATTGATCTCACTCACTCGTTGGACTTTCTTTTATATCATAATGCTTCAAGTGTTGCGCTTGGTTCTCATGACTGTAGCCTATGAAAAAATTCTTGGATGACTGGTTGAAGGCTCTGGAAAGCAGAGGATCAATGAAAAAGGTAAGAGAGAGGCACTCTACTTTAGGGAAAATAAAAATTCTTAAGGAGGATACTCTTTAGGCAAGCCGACAAGGAAAACAAGTCAATAAAACGGGTGAAGGAAAACAGAAGAAAACTACAAGCCGAGAGGAAAAACTTACGACCGAGTCTGCAAAAGAGGAGAAACGGGAAAAATTACAGACCTAGGTAGAAAACACAGACTCACAAGACCCTGACAAGATTATGTGCTAACAGGGGCCAAGTTGATGTGGAGACTAATTTCAAGGAATTCAGAGTGGTGGAAAAGATTCCTTTGGCAAAAGTACACGAGGGGTCCTAGGTCAAGATGTGTGGAGACACCCTTCAAAGATTTTAGAGGCTCCCCAATTAAAAATTATTGAAAAAATTGTCTTGGGATATAATGGACAAGATATTATGGATCATGAGGAATGAAAATAAAATTATAATATACGAAGATAAGATTTAAGAAAATCCCATTCTCTCTCTACGTGAAGACCTACTTCCATTAAAAATTTGGCTAGTACAAAATAATAAGAAAATTATATATGATATTTCCAAATGCGATGTGTTGATAGGAAATTGGACCAATTAGTTTTTTGGAGACATATCATCCCACCTATAGGTTTTGGTTGTTTTGCTACTTCAGGAGTTATCCGAGTGTGTTCTGGAGAAGAATTCAAATGTAGATCTGCAGGGTTGGTAGATCTCAGTCTATACGTTGAAAGAAGGATATAGGTTTATTCTGGATTTCAATCCCCTCCAACCATGCAATTCAATGGGGAAAAATATATGGTTGAATATAGGAATACCAAAAATTAATATCTTCTCTTGGAACCTAGTGCATGGGAAAATCCTCACAAAAGAAAATATGAAGAATAAAGAAATTATGAGGCCATCCCAGTGTGTCTTGTGTAAATCTGAGGAGGAAACAATAAATCTCCTTTTTATAGATTGTAAGTTTTCTAAGGAAGTTTGGGGATGTGTTCTATAGGATCTTAGCAGCATAGTGGAACACCCCCAAAATTGTCTTGATCTATTCACTCGATGCAGGAACATGTATCAAGGGTCACTAAAAACAGGCCCAACATCACCAAAAGTTGGATGAGATGCAAAAATTTGTATGCTGGAATGTACGGCTTCCCATGAACAAAAATATTTTCAATGAGGACAACAATTCAAGTCACATAGAAGTCAAATCTATCTCACTTTTAGTAGAAAACTCAAATCAGAATTTCTCCCTTCCATACAAGGGAATGAACATGGTTGAAGAGGCTTGGTTTAGAATATTAAACCTGATTTCCTTTGTCTTTCCAAGGAAGTCTCCTAAAAAGACATCCAGATAAATTTGGACAATTAGAATGCAACTATTGTGGTTTCTATATTGGAAAGAACATCAAGAATTTCACATTCTTTTCTTTGATGGAGCCTCAAAGGATAACACTGGGGTGGCAAGTGCAAGGGGGATAGTTCAAGATCCTGAAGGAAATGAAATTTTCAACTATTCATGGGGTTTAGGTAATGTTTCAAACAATCTGGCAAAAGTTTATATGTTGTAGTGTGTTCTCAACCTACTGAAGGAGGAAAGAATTATAATTATTATGGTGATAGGTGATTCATTGTTAGTAATCCAGGCTATAATTTATAAAGTAAATCCCTTAGGCACCAAACTTGTCTCTCTCCTAAAGTGAATCTAACAATTAGCTCACTGCTAGCAGGAAAACCCCCCTATAACTATACCAGGGTTTAGAATATAGACAGAGCAAATGACCTTCTAAAAGTCAACCTAGTTTCTACACTACCCCAAACATACCAGGATAAATGGAAAGAAAGCAATAGAAGAGAATATCGGTAACTTTTCCTTTAATCCCACGTTTGGTGATGATCTCCTCAAGCTCTGTAGCGTCAAAGACTGTAAGTCTCCTCCCAAAGTTGACCTATATCCAAGACTAGGAAAATAGAGCTGCAAGCATGCTATTTCTATTCATGAATTAGGGTTAGATATCAAATTCTATGTATAAATCAAAGAAAATACACAAAACATCATCATTTGGGATAGGGAAAAGAGATTCTTTTATTCATCAAACAAAGATTAAAACTCACAATCCTTGTCCGCCATCATTCTACGAACTTGTTCCAAGATCCTCTTTACAATGCTCCAAATGCACCTTCAATAATCCTCTTCTCACAATCTACTAATCACCTTAAAGAAAGGAAATGGATTGGATGGAAGAAAAGGGGTTGAACAAGGAGTGTTGAGGCAGTAACTCACAAAAGGTAGCAAATGCTTGGGCAAGGAAGGGAAGTGAAATTGGGCAAAGATTCATTATTCTTATCCTTGGTTGTGAAATGAGACCCCAACACCTCCTTTTATATGATAAAAGGATGGTTATTCAATTGGGGGACGGGCTATAGCAGGTGAATTGGTTGGGAAACCTCCAATAGCCCATGAATTCCATCGAATTCCTTACAACATTTTAATTTTGGCAACTTTTGGAGGTATGCGCAAGCTATGTATTGTGCAACAACTGTATGTATGTGGGATGTCTAGCATGCAACTAGCATATGTACATGGGTTGTAGTGGTGTAGGGCACGTACATGCTTTAAAAATTGTTTTTTAAAGTAGAGCTCCTCAACAGAGATTTGGAAAATTATGCAAGTAAGAGGGCCAATCCCATGTATGCATGAGTAGGGAATTTTAGGGCTATAACAGATGGCCCCTAATGTATGGGGTTAGAAGAGAAAATGATGGCTGAAATACATTACAAAAATTCACCAATGCACAAAATCAAGTGAGCCCAGGGCCAGCGTTCAGGAGGTGCCATATACAAAACAACAATTGTCTCTTTGAGGTGAGCATACCCATGCTCAGGATGAACTGAATCATGGATTCCAATCTAATACACTGCAGATCCATGTCATATAACTATATAAAGTGTAGTCATGAGTAATACACAATGGATCTACATCTCAAAATCATTCGAAGATATACAAGCATAGTATGTGTTAGCAACATTACTTGTCTTTGGCATCGAGATATCTAGGTGTGCAGGTTGCACAAGAAGCGCCCACGCGCAAAATACAGAAGAAGTCCTTTTTGGACTTAAAACCAAGTGAGCGGAAATTTCATTATTTAGTGGAAAGGATTCAGCGACAGAGCAGAACAACAATTAATGGGTAATTGCAGATTAATCGAGTCACGCCAAGTATAGCGCAATTTTTTTTTGAGGAAGTCAATGGTCACAATTCTTCGGGAGGCACTCGCAAAGTTACGAGGGTCGTTGATCGCAAGCAGTTCAAGCACAGTGTTATTTCTCGAACTCATGGTTCGTGAGTTTGAAGGGTGGACCATATCCTTTGGTTGCGCGAGATTCATAGTTGTGAAAAGTGTCCGGAGGAGGTCAACCGTCGCTGACCATCGCGTCTAGGGGATTCGCGAGGGGAGAATGCCAAAGTCCGATACTCCAACTCGCGAAGTCACGAGTAGTGAGAAGCGCTAGTACTTGGGCCCTAGCCGATAGTTACATATGGAGAGCACTGACCAGAAAAGGAGCCCTGCCCATATCGCCATCTCGGGAAGCGGGAGTTTGGAAAAGAGGAGCCAAGGGTCTCCGACCCGTGAACTTGCGAAATCATGAAACGCAAAGAATTTTTAAATGACGGGCGCACAGCATCGCCAAAAGTATTCTGGGTTGTCTGATCAAAAGGGGGTATGTGGTGCGCGATTAGGCTCTGTCGCCTCTTCGTGCATCGTGACTTTGAATAATGAGAATCAACCCCCTCCTAGCTGCGAGACGCGAAGCACCCAAAGTACTCAGGAGTTGGGCTCGCAGTCTTGGAGGATCTGGTCAAGTTGTAGCTGTTATAGGATGATATAGGTTGGATCATTGTAACAGTTGCGTTGTTTCTAATCAGTTATTGTGATTTCCCCAATGCTGAACGACTTGGAATTGGAGGGTCTAGTCAAGTCCCCTTTCAGTTTCTTGAGACCCTGAACCAAGAGGATATTGCATTCAGAGTCTTTCCTCTGCAAACCGCTGGAAGCCTGTTGCCTAAAGTTGTTTGCTCACCTTTCTTACTAAGTCTTCCACCTTCTCATCTTTTAATCAACCCACTAGCTGAAGTTAGATCAAGACCTCCTTCGTCCCATACATGCTAGACTCAGTCCCTGAGTTAGAGTGATATCTCCTCAAGTCTTTATCTCCATTCGGTCATCCCTTTATAAACAAATCGTGACATTAAAATGATGGGTGTCGGGCTCTGCTCCTGCAAGCAATCCAGGAGTGACATCCGACGCTAACATTCCTAGCACCGTTGTCAGGGACGAAGTTGAAAATTTTCCCCTGGATTGAACGACATTGAGCTTCTGATTCTAAAGGTGCATCAGGTATCAGAGCCTTTTAAATATTGTTGCTATGGACTTGGCGACTCCATTGTGATGAATCCACTGGGGAAAACCTGCTCTATTAAATGTGGCTTTCAGAGGCAGACACGCGCGGTCTCATCTACAGCTGCCCCTAGCTACACCTGAAACCAATCCAGAGGTGGTCCTCAGAAAAGAAAAGGCCCCTTAAGAAGAAGCTTCCACCGCCGAAACAGGTAATCTGCCATCTCCTTCTGTACGAACTCCGTTTTCTCCTCCTCAGCTTCTTAATAGACCTCCTTCAAAAGTTTCCCGTTTCCTTAATTTTGGGAGTTTTCCTACTGAGTTTTCCCCTCCTGGTCTGGGATTGGAGGGAGAAATCCTTGTCACTCCCCTCTCCTTTGAAATTGTTCCTTGGCGTAGACCTGGAACCACAGAAGATTTTCCCACTCCTATGCAAAGAGGAGCGCCTGCTGACTTGAGCTCGTTAGTCTTCTCCTTAAATCATCTCTTGTTTCCCACTCCACTTCGAGACTCATTCCCAGTGGCCCCTTCATGAACTCCTTATCCTCCAAGCTCTCCTTCACCTAATATTCCTATGGCTAGTGCTAATCCCCCTCTGAATAGAATGGATGCCATAGTTGTTGCTAGGTATGCTCCCTTGATCTTACCTCATCCCACGAATCCTTTCCTTGCTAGAGATTACTTGAAATATATGCCCAAGTTAAATGGGGAAGGGGACATAACTGCGAAAGAACACCTGGCTACTTTCTACAGTTATGCAGACAACCTGAACATTGGAGATGAAGATGTCTAGATGAGGGTTTTTGTCTAGAGCCTGGATGGTGAGGTAAGGAAATGGTTTAGAGGATTATCTCCCGGATCTATTGCTGGAATTGAAGCCCTAGATAATTCTTTCCTGAGGCAGTGGGGAGATAAGAAGGATTTCATGTATTATATGACTGAGTTCGAGTCTTTGAAGAAGATGGAAGGAGAGTATGTCTCTGACTTTTCCAAAAGATTCAATAAAATGTACAATAAGATTCCTGATGAAATAAAGCCATCAGAAGCCTAGGCCAAGATGTCCTATGCTAGTGCGTTCGGCCCTGATTTCGGTCTTTTATTGAGAGAAAGAAGAGCCGCCTCCTTGGCTCAAATGCAAGATGAAGCCATAGAAGTGGAATCCAATGTATTAGCAGCCGATAGATTGAGGAACGAGGTTGACCGGGCAGGAGAAAGGGAAAATCCGAAGCCTCAACTTCTGGCCCATCGACGCCCCACCTTCAAGTAGATGAACTGACCAAGATGGTGAAGTCTCTGTCTGTAGAGATGGAAAGAATGAAGGTACAGAGGAGGAAAGCATACAAGGGCCCTCAGAGTGCCGAAAACAAAGGAGGTTTTCAGAGGCTAAACAATATTGCTCCCCCGATGATGCAAAGAGACAGAGATGACTAGAAAATTCAGGTCCCTTTTCAAAACAATTTTGTGGCCGAGGAAGGAGAAGGGGAAATAGATGAGCTGGATCCTGAAATCCATTGCCTCGGAGACACTCCTCCTTTTCCTCATCTCACCAAATCATCACATGAGGAGTCCCTCATGGACAGTCAGTTAAATGAACTGAGCAAAGGAGACAAGACTAGTAGCCGCCAAGGCAGGTATGACCTGTGGTCCCAGTGGAAGGCAGTAGCACCTGATGCCCCTGAGCAGCTTACTAGAATAGAGGAGCCTACTAATGAAGCAGCAGCCAATCATAGAGGTAAGAATACCCAACCCCTCTCTCCCATTATCCAGAGTCATGTTCCCGAAATAAGAGAAATCCCAAAGATCTCATCCTCTTTTAACTTTGAGCATGAAATTCAAAAGATCAGAATCCATGTGCCCCTCACCGAGCTAATTAAACATGGAGAATTCAAAAAATGCTTCTCTAAGATTTTACAGTTTGAAGCCTCATGCCTTCCTACAGACTCCATAAACCTCCAAGATGAAAATCCAGCTGTCGTCCTAGGTCCCATGATAGAAGATAGAGATGATTCATCCCCTCCCTTCTACACATCCCTGAACATACATGATAAAGTGTTTCACAACTGCTTGATGGATTTAGAGGCTTCTCACAACCTCATGCCCAAAACTGTCATGGAAGAGTTAGGGTTGGAAGTCACCTGAGCTTATCATGACCTCTATTCCTTTGAATCTAGGAGAGTTCACTGTCTTGGAGTTATTAAAGACCTGGTTGTGACCTTGTTTCAACTGCCCATGAAGAGTGTGGTCATGGATATTATAGTAGCTGATGTCCCCCCCAATTTCGGTATGCTATTATCAAGATCTTGGATAAAAAGACTGGGGGGGACCTTGCAGATGGACCTCACATATGCTACTATCCCAGTGTTTGGAGGAGAGCATAGAAGACTATACAGGGAAGCTCAATTGGCCTATATAATCAGTGATGAAGGCAACCCTACCAACCATCCCATCTTTTCCTTGGACACTGAATTAGGCTCCAGTTTACTACAACTCACCCATGCCCCTGAGCCTCCTCTCAAACTCAAAAAACAGCCCACCAGTTCCCCTAAACTTCCTCCCTCCATCACCCTCGTCTGGAAACTATTCTTTGATGGAGCCTCTTACAGGGAAGGCGCTGGAGCTGGGGTGGTTTTTGTGTCACCATCTTAGGAAATCACATCTCTATCATACAAATTAGAATTCGAAGCTACCAACAATGTGGTAGAGTATGAAGCACTCATCCTAGGATTAAGAAATATGAGGGAAATGGGAATCCAGGAGGTAGTCCAGCAGGTCAGAAACGCTTATCAGGCCAAGCATCCTTGACTTAAAATCTATAGAAATGAGGTATGGGACTTGATTGACAGTTTCTTCTCAGCATTCAACATTTCGTTCATCCCAAGAAAGGAGAACAAAGTGACAGATTCCTTGGCTGCATCAGCAAGCAATTTCAAAGTACCCTTGCCACCTAGACTCAAATATGACGTAGAAGTAAAATACAGGCCCTCCATACCCAACAATGTCAAGCATTGGAAGGTGTTTGAGGATGATCTTGAGATCAATAAATTCTTGGAGACTATCGAAGAATTTTCAGAAATGCATATCGACCAAGATTCCGCCTCTGAGGAAAGGTTTGATGGAGGTGAGTTGCTGAGTAGAATAGCAAAGCATGACATTATTCAGTTACCTAGCAATCACATTCTGAGGGGACTAGTCCCATTAGATGGATTGTTTGATGGGAATGATGTGGCAATAAAGGGTAGAGTTTTAGGTGATGATGCGGATACAGCTGAGTGCAACATCGGCACACCAGAGGAGCCTAAGGTTGTCAAGCTGTCAAGAAGTTTGACCAAGGAGCAGAGGGTTGAATATACCGAGTTTCTGAGAGAGTTCGCTGACGTGTTTGCATGGACCTACGAAGATCTCAAGACGTATGACACATCATTCATTGAGCACAAGATCCCACTGAAAGAAGAGGCTAAGCCATTCAAGCAGAAGCTAAGG
Organism: Picea glauca; assembly: GCA_000966675.3. Lineage (NCBI taxonomy): Eukaryota > Viridiplantae > Streptophyta > Pinopsida > Pinales > Pinaceae > Picea > Picea glauca. The sequence continues at coordinate 57,038 of JZKD02S1541097.1, read as the reverse complement.
CAGATAAATCCCATGTTGCTACCCGTCATGGAGAAAGAAGTGAAGAAGCTACTAGGTGCCCAAATCATTGTCCCCTTGAGATATTCCAATTGGGTGGCCAACTTGGTCCCCGTAAGGAAGAAAAGTGGAGAAATCAGACTCTGTGTTGATTTCAGGAACCTGAACAGAAGCTCAAGGAAAGACAATTATCCTCTGCCCAACATGGAACACATATTGCAGAAGGTAACTGGTGCATCTAGGATATCCATGATTGATGGGTTTTCGGGGTATAATCAGATATCAGTCATGCCTGAGGACAGAGAAAAAACAGCCTTCACCACTCCTTGGGGCACAATCATGTACGCCAAAATGCCTTTCGTACTGATGAATGCAGGAGAAACATTTTAACAAGCCATGGACATAGCCTTCATCAGGGAGAAAGACCAGTTCATGGTGATTTATCTAGATGACATCACAGTCTTCTCCAGGACAGACAAGGAGCATTGCTGTCACTTGAAAAGGGTTTTCCTGAAGTGTCGAAGGTTTGGCCTATATTTAAACCCCAAGAAGTCTTTGTTTTCTATGAAGGAGGGGAAGTTATTAGGCCACATAGTATCAACAGAGGGAGTGAGAATTGATCCCAGTAGGGTAGAAGCAATTCAGACCCTGTCACTTCCCAGATCTAAGAAGGAGGTTCAAGCCTTTTTGGGGAAGATTAATTTTCTGAGGAGATTCATCTCAAATTTTTTCGAGCTGGTGAGACACATCAAAACCATGCTCAGGAAGGGGAATGAAGTGAAATGGACTATTGAACCCAGGGAATATTTTGTCCAAATAAAAAGGGCATTGACTGAGGCACCTGTGCTGATCAGCCCTGACTATTCCAAAGATTTCTTGATTTTTTCTTTTGCTTCTTGTGATACAGTAGCAACGGTTTTGTTGCAGAAAAATGATCAAGGGCAAGAACAACCTATTGCCTTATATAGCAAGGCATTGCAAGATGCAGAACTCCGGTACTAGATCATGGAGAAGCAGGCCTATGCCCTAGTGAAAGCTAGATCAGAGTCTATGTCTTGCACTCAAAGATCACTGCATATGTTCCTTCATCCTCTGTGAAGGACATTCTTATACAGCCTAACATAGACGGAAGAAGAGGTAAGTGGATAGCCAAGATCCTAGAGTTTGATCTGGAAATCAAGCCCACCAAGTTGATAAAGGGGCAGGGTTTGGCCAAGTTGCTGGCTGAATCTAATTGCAAGGCCTTGGGGGTTAACTTCATCATTGAGAAAGCTGAGTCATCCAGCAAGAGTTCCTAAGGTGATTTATCACTAGCAACATGCCCTTGGTACAAGGATATCTTGTACTTTCTGCAAAAATTGAGGCCCCCTGACGGCATGGAGAAAAGAAAGGCAAGAGCTCTAAAGCTCAAGGCAGTCAGATATTGCCTCATTGACCAAACCTTGTACTGGAAATACCCTTTAGTGATATTTTTAAGGTGCCTAGACCCACAAGAAGCCCAGAAAGTTACGTTTGATTTCCACAGGGGCCTTTGTGGGGGTCATCATTTCTAGAATACCACAGCCTATAAGATCCTCCGAGTTGGGTATTACTGGCCCACTTTATTCCCTGATGTTTGTAGAGAAATCAGAGCTTGCATCAAATGCCATAAGTTCTCAGGAAAACAGCAGCTCAAATCGCTGCCATTGAAGCCTATAGTAGCTGCAACACCTTTTCAATAGTGGGGGTTGGACTTCATCGGAGAAATTCATCCTCCCTCAAGTGGTCAGCATAGATGGATCCTGACTGCAACAGATTATTTCACCAAGTGGATAGAAGCTATCCCCACCAGAAGCACATCACACAAAGTGATTATCAGCTTCCTAGAGGATATCATAGCCAGATTTGGCTGTCCCAGCAGGATCGTCACCTACAACGCTGCTTCTTTCAAGTCTGAGCCTTTAATTAAGTTCCGCGAGTAGTTCCAGATCTCATTAATTCACTCCACTCCCTACTATCCCCAGGGCAATGGTTTAGTAGAGTCCTCCAACAAAAGCCTAATAAGGATCATCAAGAAAGTGTTGGAAGACAATAAGAGGGCCTGGGATTCGAAGTTGAAGTTTTCTCTGTGGGATAATCGTGTGACAACGAAGAAATCTCTGGGTACTTCGCCATTTTAGCTGGTTTACAGAACAGAGGCAGTTTTCCCTACTTAGCTCGCCTTGCCTGTGGTGAAGCTCTTTCAAGATTATGAGGGAGAACCAGATCATATGATCAGAAGAATTCATCAAATAGTGGAAGTTCAACAGATCAGGGAACAAGTGAGGAACACAACTTACAATCATCAGCAGAAGATCAAACATGCTTTTGACAGAAAGGTCAGGAAAAAGGAGTTCGAGGTCGAGGACTTGGTATTTAAGTGGGACGCACCCAGACAGGATAAAGGCAAGCACAACAAGTTCGACGCACTCTGGATCGACCCCTTTAAAATCTCTGAGATTTTCTCCAACAACACATATGGGTTGCAGGATTTGGAGGGTGAAGAGGTTTTCAACAGCCCAGTGAATGGGCATTTTCTAAAAAAATGTTTTATTTGAGCCTTAGACGGCTCCTCTGTTTGTAAATATTGTCTTTTAGTTCTTTGTTTAGTTTCTTTTTATATGTTTTTGGCCTAATAAGTGACTCCATAGCCCAATAGCAAGGCACTGAAGCTGCAGAAGGAGTTCTTAGAGCATCGCAGGGACGACTCTATCCCCCATGGAGCCTAATGTTAGCAATAATTCTTGTCTTGGGCTTGAGGGCATTCGGGTCTGCAAGTTACACGAGAAGCGCCTGAGCGTAGCATGGAAAAATCTCATTTTTCAACTTCTAATCAAGCGAGCGGGCAAAGTATGTCGTCAACGGCCAGGATCCATGTGTAGAGCAGATCAACGATCGACTGGTAATCGCGGTTAACAGAGTTGTGCCAGGATAGTGCAATGAATAGCGCTTATATATCACCAAAAGGATCTTAGTCATCCATCCTGGAGGAGTACATGACGCACGATCGGGCTCCATCACCTCCTCGCCCTTCGTGACTTTGAAGAACGAGGACCAACATCCTCACACCGCGAGACGCGAAGCGCCGAAAGCATTCAGGACTCAGGCCCACAGTATCACTGAAGTGTTTTTAGCCATCCATCCAGGGGGGACACCTGGCAGCAAGTAGAGACATCTCGACGCCTCGCTCATCGCGACTCCAATGCACAAAAAACAGCTCCATCATATCCTGATATGTGAAGTAGCGAGAGCATTCAGGACCTAGGGCCCACAACAGCGTCGGGTGAAGTTAGGACCGTCAGATCCAGAGGGTGCATGGCACCAGATTAAAGTCGTCTTGGCGTTTTTCTCATCGCAATTTCAAGAAGCAAGGATTAAATCCTTCCATTCGCGAATGCCGAAAGCGTTTTGGGGATAAGCGCGCGGTCACAACCCATGGTCACTTGTGGAGGAGAAAGCTATTCAGAAAGGGCCGAAGACGCCATGCATGATTCACGGAAGGAATTGTCGTGACCTCCAAGTGCTATTTGATCCGACCTCGGTCTTGGTTTTCGCTCGGAGTAAACAAAGGTGAGAAAGGGGTAGGTGAAACCTCTCCTCATACATTAAGTGTAAGGTATGGAAGGTCTGGCAAGCGGTCTGCTCGAGAGGGTCCTGTGTACCCAGTTCTTCAAAGAAGCCATGCCGAGTCCTCAACTAGCCAGAGGAGGTATGCACATGCTAAATCAACATTTACTGGCTCAGCTACTCCCCCTGCAGGAGCCATGCGCAGTTAAGGAGGCGTCTGACAGAGAAAGCCCGTCCGATTTTGGCTGAAGGGACACCAAGCTCCAGATGATCGCACGCGCCACTGTGAGGCAATTTTCTCTGAGTATATCAACTCAGTCTTTGTAATTTGTAAGGTATCGATGGTTAAGCAGACCTCCCGGTTGTAAAGTTTTAATGAAGCACTGATACTCTGGTTATGTATGGACTTTTGAGACTTCTTGCCTTATGAATGCTAGCTTATTTTACACCTTTGTTATACTGTTTTATAACAGCTCGGAATTGGAGGATCCAGTTGAGTTGTAGATGTTATAGGATGATGTAGGTTGGATCACAGTAACAATTGTGTTGTTTATAATCAGTTCTTGTGATTTCCCCAGCGCTGAACGACTTGGAATTGGAGGGTCCAGTCAAGTCCCCTTTCAGTTTATTGAGACCCTGAACCAAGAGGATCTTGCATTCAGAGTCTTTCCTCTGCAAACCACTGGAATCTTGTTGCCTAAATTTGTTTGCTCACCTTTCTTACTAAGTCTTCCACCTGCTCATCTTTTAATCAACCCACTGGCTGAAGTTAGATCAAGACCTCCTTCGTCCCATACATGCTAGACTCAGTCCCTGAGTTAGAGTGATATCTCCTCGAGTCTTTATCTCCATTCGGTCATCCCTTTATAAACAAATCGTGACATTAAATTGATGGGTGTCGGGCTCTACTCCTGCAAGCAATCCAAGAGTGACTTCCGACGCTAACATCGGGTTCAGCCATAGAAAGGATCACCGTGTTCTACAAAAGCCAGTTTAGCTCGACCTTGATCTTAGTCCTCGCCAAAAACAAATGAAGGCGAATGGAGGTAGTTGAAACCTCATCTCACTCATTAAATGCAAGGCATGGAGTTCCGGTAGGCAGTCTGCCTGAGAAGGTCCTGTACATCGATTTTCTCCAAAAGGGGATCACACCGAGTTCTCATCTGACCAGAGGAAGTCTGCACATGCCATTTTGGCCTTTAATGTTTCAGCTACCTCTCCTGCAAAGGACCATGTGAAGTTAAGGAGACGTCTGACGAAGGGTTTCCGTTTGAAGTTTGATTGAAGAGACGCTACGCTTTGAAGGGTGAGCACGCCTCTGTTGGGAAAATCTATCCTAGTATATGTACCCAGTTTTTGTATTTTTAAAGGGATCGATGGTAGAGCGAAGCTCCCGATTGTAAAGTTTTAGCACAGACTCTAGTTCTCTGGTTATGCATTGGTGTGTAAGATTTCTTGTTGAATGAAATACAGTATTCCCACTCCAACTGGTTTTCATCTTATGCTAAGAGAGTTTGTGATCGACTGATTCGCACGGATTGTGGAAATTATGTTGTGATAAAGGATTTGTTGTGGCATTGTTGTTTTCTCTGGTTTTCTACGTTTGAATGTAAGAAGATCTTGCGTTTAGATGCCCTCTTCTACAGTCTGTTAGGAGCCTAATGTTTACGAAAAACCTTTGCTTTTATTTTATACAAGTCTTCCCCCCTACTCACCCTTACTACAACTCACTATCTGAAGTTATCTAAGACCTCACTTGCCCATGCATGCCTAGCCTAGTTTCAAAGTTAGAACCCCATCGTTTTGAGTTGACTTCCATTTGATCCCCCCATTAAACAAATCGTGACATAAACTGATGGGCGTCGAGCTCTGCTCCTGCTGCAATCCAGGGGTGACTTTTGTGGCTAACATTTTCTGGCGCCGTTGCCGGGGACGAAGTTGAAAATTTTCCCCAGGATTGAATGACATTGAGCTTCTGATTCTGAAGGTTCATTAGGCATCAGAGCCTTTGAAGATTGCTACTATGCACCTGGCGACTCCATTGTGACGACTCTACTAGAGTGAACCTGTTGTTTTAGTTGTGGCTTCTATAGGCAGACATACGCGGTCACATGCACAGTTGCCCCTAGCTACACCTGTAGCTGATCTGGAGGTGATTTTTAGAAAAGGACAGGCCTTTGAAGGAGAAAATTCTACCATTGAACCAGGTAATCCACTGTCTCCTTTTGTAGAAACTCCATTTTCTTCTCCTCAACTTCCCAGCAGACCTTTTTCTAAAGTTTCCCGCTTCCTAAATTTCAGGAGTGTTCCTGTTGAGTTTTCTCCTCCCGGTCTGGGATTGGAGGGAGAAATCCTTTGCACTCCCCTCTCCCCTGAAACTATACCCCAGCATAGACCCAAGACTGCAGAAGATTTCCCCGCACCTAGTTTCACCACTTCTGTGCAAAGGCGAGCACCCGTTGACTCGAGCTCGTTAGCCTTTTCCTTAGATCCCCGTTTGTTTCCCACTCCACTTCGTGACTCATTCCCCATAGCCCCTTCGTGGACTCCTTCTCCTCCAAGTTCCCCCCCACCTAATATTCCTATGTCTGGTGCTAATCCCCCTCTAAACAGGATGGACGCCATAGTCACTGCCAGGTATTCTCCCTTAATCCTACCTCATCCTATGAATCCTCTCCCTGCTGGAGATTACTTGAAGTATATGCTCAAGTTCACTGGAGAAGGGGACATAACTGCAGAGGAGCACCTGGCTGCTTTCTACAGTTATGCAGACAACCTAAACATTGAAAATGAAGATGTCTGGATGAGAGTCTTCATTCAGAGCCTGGATGGTGAGGTGAAGAAGTGGTTTAGAGGATTGGCCCTTGGATCTATTGCTGCGATCGAAGCTCTGGATAGTGCTTTCCTGAGGCAGTGGGGAGACAGGAAGGATTTCATGTATTACATCACAGAGTTCATATCTTTGAAGAATACAGAAGGATATTCTATCTCTAACTTCTCCAAAAGATTCAATAAGATGTATAATAAAATTCCTACTGAGATAAAGCCCTCAGAAGCCTCTGCCAAGATTTCTTACGCTAGCACGTTTGGCTCCGATTTCTGTCTTCTATTAAGAGAAAGAAGAGCCACCTCCTTAGCTCAAATGAAAGATGCAGCCATACAGGTGGAATCAAATGTGTTAGCAGCTGATAGACTGAGGAACAAGGCCAACGCAGACAGGAGGAAGGGAAGATTTAAAGCCTCAACTTCTAGTCCGTCGATGCCTCACCCTCAAGTGGATGAACTGACCAAGATGGTGAAGTCTCTGTCTGCAGAAATGGAGAGAATGAAGGTGGAGGGAAGATAAGCATACAAGGGCCCTCAGAACGCCAAAAACAAAGGAGGTTTCAGGAGGCCAAATAATTCTACTCCCTCGAATGTGCAAAGAGAGAGGGGAAGAGACAGAGAAGACCAGAAAATTCAGGCCCCTTTTCAAAACAATTTTGTGGTCGAGGTGGAAGAAGGAGAAACAAATGAGTTTGATCCTGAAATCCATTACTTCAGAGACACTCCTCCTTTTCCTCATCTCACTCAATCAGCCTATGAGGAGTCTCTCATGGAAAGTTAGCTAAATGAACTAAGCAAAGGAGACAAGGCTAGTGGCAGCCCAGGTAGGTATAACCTGAGGTCCAAGAAAAAGACAGTAGCATATGATGTTCCTGAGCAGTCCGCTAGAGCAAAGAAGCATGCTAATAAAGTAGCAGACAGTCATAGAGGTAAGAAGACCCAACCCCTCTCTCCCATAGTCCAGATTCATGTTCCCGAAATAAGAGAAATTTCGAAGCCTACATCCCCTTTTAATTTCGAGCATGAAATTCAAAAGATTAGAATTCCTATACCCCTGACCGAGTTGATCAAACATGAAGGGTTCAAGAAACACTTCTATGAGCTTGTACGATCCGAGGTCTCATGCCTACCCACAGACTCCATCAATTTGCAAGATGAAAAGCCTGCAGTTATTCTAGGCCTTATGGTAGAAGACAGGAATGACTCATCCCCTCCCTTCTACACTTCCTTGAATATACACGACAAGGTGCTGCACAACTGCTTGATGGATTCATGAGCTTCTCACAACCTCATGCCCAAAAATTTCATGGAAGAACTAGGGCTAGAAGTCACCCGAGCCTATCATGACCTCTATTCCTTCGACTCCAGGAAAGTTCAATGTCTCGGGGTTATCAAGGACCTGGTCGTAACCTTGTTTCAGTTGCCCATGAAAAGTGTGGTCATGGATATTGTAGTGGCTGATGTCCCCCTAAGTTTGATATATTTTTATCAAGATATTGGATAAAAAGACTGGGGGGAACCTTTCAGATGGACCTAACCTATGCTACTATCCCAATGTTTGGGGGAGAACATAGGAGTCTATATAGAGAAGCCCAATTGGCCTATATAACCAGTGATGAAGCCAATCCTACCAACCATCCCATTTTTACCCTGGACACTGATTTAGGTTCCAGTTTACTGCAACTCACTCATGCTCTCGAGCCTCCTCTCAAACTCGGAGAGCATCCCTCCACTCATGAATTTCCTCCCTCCATCACCCCTGTCTGGAAAATGTTTTTTGATGGAGCCTGTTCCAGAGAAGGCGTTGGCGCTGGCGTGTTTTTTGTGTCACCTTTTCAAGAGACCATATCCCTGTCATGCAAGCTGGAGTTTGAGACCACTAACAATGTGGCAAAGTATGAAGACCTTGTTCTAGGATTGAGAGCTGCAAGGGAAATGGGAATTCAGGAGGTAGCAGTGTTCAAAGACGCAGAGTTGGTGGTCCAACAGATCAGAAACGCTTATCAGGCTGAGCACCCTCGACTCATAAATTACAGGAATGAAGTATGGGTCCTCATTGACAATTTCTTCTCAGCCTTCAACATCTCTTTTATTCCAAGGGAGGATAATACCGAGGTCGATTCTTTAGCTGTTTCAGCTAGCCAATTCAAGGTCTCTCAGCTGTCTATGGCCAAATATGATGTTGAGATAAAATATAGGCCCTCTGTACTAGACAATGTCAAGCATTGGAAGGTATTCGAAGATGATCTGGAAATTGAGAAATTTATCCAATCCATTGATGAATTTTCTGCATTGCACATTGATCAGGATCCTGATATAGAAGATAACCCTCGCCCTGAGGTGTTTTTAAATAAAATTTCTAACCACCAGATCATTCAGCTACCTAGCAATCACATTCCGAGGGGACTAATTCCTTTAGAAAGATTGTTTGATGGGAATGATGTGGCAGTAAAGGATAGGTTTTTAGGTGAAGATGCTGACACAACCAAGTGCAACATTGGCACATCGGAGAAGCCTAAGTTTGTCAAGCTGTCAAGGAGTTTGACCACAGAACAGAGAGATGAATATACTGAGTTACTGAAATAATTTGTTGATGTGTTTGCATGGACCTACGAAGACCTCAGGACGTATGACACATCTATCATTGAACACAAGATCCCACTGAAGGAAGAGGCTAAGCCTTTCAGGTAGAAGCTAATACAGATAAATCTCATGTTGTTGCCTATCATGGAGAGAGAAGTAAAGAAGTTGTTAGAGGCCCAAATCATCATTCCCTTGAGATATTCCGAATGGGTGGCCAATTTGGTTCAGGTAAGGAAGAAGAGAAATCAGAATTTATGTCGACTTCAGGAACCTGAACAGGAGCTCAAAGAAAGACAATTATCCCCTGCCCAACATGGAACACATTTTACAAAGGGTAACCGGAGCATCTAGGATCTCCATGATCGATGGTTTATCCGGCTATAATCAGATATCAGTCATTCCTAAAGACAGAGAAAAGACAACCTTCACCACTCCTTGGGGCACATTCATGTATGCTAAAATGCCATTCGGACTGATGAATGCAGGAGCGACATTTCAGTGAGCCATGGACATAGACTTCATCGGGGAGAAAGATAAGTTCATGGTGATCTATTTGGACGTCATAACTGTCTTTTCCAAGTCTGACAAAGAGCATTGTTGTCACTTGAGAAAGTTTTTTTCGAAATGTCGAAGGTTCGGCCTTTCCATTAATCCCAAGAAATATTTGTTTTCTATGGAGGAGGGGAAGCTATTAGGCCATATAGTATCAGCAGAAGGAGTGAGAATTGATCCTAACAAAGTGGAGGCAATTCGGACCCTGTCACTTCCCAGATCTAAGAAGGAAGTTCAGGCCTTTCTGGGGAAGATTAATTTTCTAAGGAGATTCGTCTTGAATTTTGCTGAGCTGGTGAAACACATCACAACCATGCTCAATAAGGGAAATGAAATGAAATGGGCCGCTGAACCCAGGGAATCTTTTGTCCAAATAAAAAAGGCATTGACTGAGGCACCTGTGCTGATCAATCCTGACTATTCCAAAGATTTCCTAATTTTCTCTTTCGCCTCTTTTGATACAGTAGCAGCGGTCTTGTTGTAGAGAAATGAGGAAGGGCGAGAGAAACCCATTGCCTTCTTCAGAAAGGAATTAAGAGATGCAGAGGCTAGATATGAAATCATGGAGAAACAGGCCTATGCCTTAGTGAAATCTCTCAAAGCTTTCAGAGTCTATGTCTTGCACTCAAAAGTGATCGCATATGTTCCTTCATCCTCTATGAAAGATATCCTTGTACATCCCGACATTGATGGGAAGAGGAGTAAATGGATAGCCAAGATCCTAGAATTTGACTTGGAAATAAGACCTACCAGATTGGTCAAGGGTCAAGGCTTAGCCAAGCTGTTGGCTGAAACTAATCGCAAAGCTTTGGGGGTGGATTTTGTCAATGCACAATAAAAAAATCAATAGAATAAATTGTCCGACGTAGACCCTCAAACAGAACCCTTGTTGGCTCGATGTTCTTGGTATAAGGATGTCATATATTTTCTGCAAGAGTTGCAGCCCCCAGATGGCCTGCAAAGAAACAAAGCAAGAGCTCTGAAGCTCAAGGCAGTCAGATACTACCTTATCAATAAAATTTTATATTGGAAAGACCCCCTAGGAGTGATTTTAAAATGCATGGATTCACAAGAGGCCGACAGGATCATGGTCAAATTTCACAGTGGCCTATGTGGAAGGCACCATTCCTGGAAGACCACAGCCCACAAAATTATCAGAGTTGGGTACTACTGGCCCACCTTATTTTTTGATGTTCATAGAGGAGTTAGAGCCTGTATCTCGTGCCAAATATTTTCAAGAAAACAACAGCTCAAGTATCTGCCTTTACAGCCTGTAGCTGTTTCGAGACCTTTCCAGCAATGGGGCCTAGATTTTATTGGAGAAATCCGCCCTGCTTCCAGTGGGTAGCACAGATGGATCCTGACTGCCACGGATTTCTTTACTAAATGGATTGAAGCTATCCCCACCAGGAGTACTTCCCACAAGGTAATCATTGGTTTCCTGGAAGACCTTGTCCTAAGGTTCGGCTGCCCAAGAAAGATTGTTACTGATAACGTAGCCTCTTTCAAGGCTGAGCCGTTAGTCAAGTTCTGTGAACAATTCAGGATCAAGATGATTCACTCCACCCCATATTATCCTCAGGGAAACAGTTTAGCAGAATCCTCCAACAAAAGCCTAATAAGGATCATCAAAAGATTATTGGAAGACAACAAAAGGGCTTGGAACTCAAAGCTGAAATTCGCTCTATGGGCTAATCGGGTGACCACAAAGAGATCTATAGACATCTCCCCTTTCTAGTTAGTTTATAGGGTAGAGGTTGTCTTCCCTTCTCAGTTGGCCATACCCATAGCGAAATTCTTCCAGGATTATCAAGAAGAGCCCAATGACATCATCAGAAGAATTCATCAACTAGTAGAAGTCCAACAGGTCAGAGAGCAGGTGATGATCATATTTCAAGACCATCATCAGAGGATCAAGCAGGTTTTTGATAAGAAAGCCAAGAAGGAGGAGTTCCAGGTAGGAGACCTAGTACTGAAATTGGACGCTCCTAAACAAGACAAGGGAAAGCACAACAAATTTGAAGCCCTATGGATCGGACCCTTCAAAATCTCTGATGTTTTCTCAAATAACACATATCAGCTGCAGGATTTGGAGGGTGAAGAAGTTTTCAACAGCCCAGTAAATGGGCATTTTCTTAAAAAATGTTTTGTCTGAGCCTTTGGTGGCTCCCTTGTTTGTAAATATTGGCCTTTTGGCTCTTTTTTTTTTACTTTTATTGTTTCGGCTTAGTAAATGACTCCATAGCCCAACAGTAAGGCGCTGGAACTGTAAAATGAGTCCTTAGAGCATCACAGGGATGACTCTATCCCCCATGGAGTCTAAATGTTAGCAACATTACTTGTCTTTGGCATCGAGATATCTAGGTCTGTAGGTTGCACAAGAAGCGCCCAAGCGCAGCAAATAGAAGAAGTCCTTTTTGGACTTAAAACCAAGAAAGCAGGCATTTCATTCTTCAACGGAAAGGATTTAGTGACAGAGCAGAACAACAGTTAATGGGTAATTGCAGATTAACCGAGTTGTGCCAAGTATAGCGCAAATTTGTTTTGAGGAAGTCAATGGTCACAATTCTTCGGGAGGCACTCGTGAAGTTACGAGGATCATTGATCATGAGTAGTTCAAGCGCAGTGTTATTTCTCGAACTCGAGGTTCGTGAGTTCGAAGGGCGGACCATATCCTTTGGTTGCATGAGATTCTGAGTTGCGAAAAGTGTCCGGAGGAGGTCAACTGTCGCTGACCATCGTGTCTCAGGGCTTCGTGAGGGGAGAATGCCAAAGTCCGATACTCCAATTTGCGAAGTCATGAGTAGAGAGAAGCGCTAGTACTTGGGCCCTAGCCGACGGTTTCATATGGAGAGCACTGACCAGAAAAGGAGCCCTGCCCGTATCGCCATCTCAGGAAGTGGGAGTTTGGAAAAGAGGAGCCAAGGGTCTCCGGCCCGCAAACTCATGAAATCATGAAACGCAAAGAATTTTTAAATGACGGGCCCACAGCATCGCCAAAAGTATTCTGGGCCATCTGATGAAAAGGGGGTACGTGGTGCGCGATTAGGCTCTGTCGCCTCTTCATGCATCATGACTTTGAATAATGAGAATCAACCCCCTCCTAGCTGCAAGACGCGAAGCACCCAAAGTACTTAGGAGTTGGGCTTGCGGTCTTGACGACCGGTCACTTGGGGAAAGAAAAGGAGTTGTGCCAAAGGGTCGGATGCCAAGTTCAGTTGTAGGAAGGATCGTCGTGTTCTACAAAATCCATTTCAGCTCGACCTTGATCTTCGTCCTCGCCAAAAACAAATGAAGGCGAATGGAGGTAGTTGAAACCTTAGCTCACTCATTAAATGTAAGGCATGGAGTTTCGGCAGGCAGTCTTCTCGAGAAGGTCCTGTACATCGATTTTCTCCAAAAGGGGATCACGCCGAGTTCTCATCTAACCAGAGGAAGTCTGCACATGCCATTTTGGCCTTTAATGTTTCAGCTACCTCTCTTGCAAAGGGCCATGCGAAGTTAAGGAGACGTCTGACGAAGGGTTTTCGTCAGAAGTTTGACTGAAGACACGCTATGCTTTGAAGGGTGAGCGCACCTCTGTTGGGCAAATCTATCCTAGTATATGTACCCATTTTTTGTATTTTTAAAGTGATCGATGGTAGAGTGAAGCTCCCGATTGTAAAGTTTTAGCATAGACTCTAGTTCTCTGGTTATGCATTGGTGTGTAATATTTCTTGTTTAATGAAAGACAATATTCCCACTCCATCTAGTTTTCATCTTATGCTAAGAGAGTTAGTGATCGACTGAGTCACATGGATTGTGGAAATTATGTTGTGATAAAGGATTTATTGTGGCATTGTTGTTTTCTCTGGTTTTCTGTGTTTGAATGTAAGAAGATCTCACGTTTATATGCCCTCTTCTACAATCTATTAGGAGCCTAATGTTTACGACAGACCTCTACTTTTCTCTTATACAAGTCTCCCCCCCTACTCACCCTTACTACAACTCACTGTCTGAAGTTATCTAAGACCTCACTTGCCCATGAATGCCTAGCCTAGTTTCGGAGTTAGAACCACATCATTTTGAGTTAACTTCCATTTGATCCCCCCATTAAACAAATCGTGACATAAACTGATGGGCGTCGGGCTCTTCTCTTGCTGCAATCTAGGGTTGACTTCCGTCGCTAACAGTATGTATATTCAAGAATCTAGTAGTGCATGTGGTTGGAGATGAGGTCTTCATAGCTCGAGAAACAACTTCAAGATCTTCAAAACTCAGTTAGGAGTACAATGGGAGTGTATAACTCACTACCCCTAGGTCTTCGGCAATCCTATGGGAAAATACAGGAGGATATCGATGATCAGGCAAAGAACTTCGTCGATTTCAAATATAAACTTGACTGGACTCTCGAGATGGCCGACTCATGAAAGTCAAGAGACAAACTGCAGAAGGGTCAACTCAGGCTGGGTAAAACTTCCCTGGGAAAAAATCACAAAAGATCATCAGACTCAAGTAGCATGACATTGAGATAAGTTTGTGATGCAGGAGGCAACACAAACTCTCCATATGTTTGGAAGAGTAACCAAACAGAGGATGACACAACTCTATGTAGTGAGAACAATTTCCTAATATCATACTAGATCCTAGTGCTTGAAGAATAGACAAAAGGATGCGCATTGTCCAAGGGTGACTATCTTTGTTGTCGAAAAAAGAATGTGTATTTCCCGCCCCCTCTTTTTGGAATATTTGTTATTTTTTGTCTTTTTCAATTTTTAAAGAGCTTGAAAAAGAATAAAAGAATGCTACGTTACAAAGGAGGAGCGAGTGTAATGACAAGCAAACCGGTTCCAAGTGCATAGAACACACTAATTCTCGGGGAAAGAAGACATGTGTAGGATAAGGAAACTCGTGGAAAATTCCTCCATGGGTCAAGGTGTCGGGTCATAGAGGCAAGAAATGTTGCAATGATTATGTATAAGGAATGCTTCAAAGGTTCATTTGAGAGAAACATGGAGTTGGAATTAGGCCAAAGATGCAAAGATGAGACACACAATGCGATTAAGCATGACACGGAGAGACCCCTTCTATGTAATTTTTTATTAGCCTAGAGAAGGTAATATCGATAGTTTTTTCACATTTAGAGAGTCTGAAAAAATGCAAAAGAAGACTCTAGGGAGTACCATTTTCAGAATTAGTCTACTCGGTTTGAAAAAGGGTTAAAATTGCACCGAAAAGACATCTATTCAAAACCATTTTAACAATTGTGACAAAAATAAGATCACTCGGCAATCTTTTCAATTTTAAGGAGTCTGAAAAGAGATTAACTATGGACTCACAACCTTTTTCTGAGTTTAGTCTCCTTAGCCCGAAAAGTTATAAAATTAACTAAGGAGAACTCTCCCGATGAGATGAATCTCCTGAGGCGTATCTTTTTCTGCTATAATCTATTGGCTGGAAAAAGGGTTAAAATCATGCCAGCAGATGTTCTTTTGGACCAATTTAACGAGTGTGAAGGAAGAAGGTCACTCGACAATATTTTTAATCTTAGGGAGTCTGAAAAGAGCTTAACTATGGATTCCATGGGGTTCCTTTTTCGTAAGTAAATTTCAAGGCCCAAAAAAGGTGATAAACCAAAACCAAGGAGAATGTTCCTTTTTCAAATATTTAGTCCCTTAGGCCTAAAAAAGGGTTAAAATTATGCCTGAGAATACTCTTCTAGTGAACCGAAGTTCCTAGAGCATAACTTTATTTGTAAAATTATCCATCCAAACCTAAAAATGGGTAAACTACCGCCGGACAGATGTGCCTTCAAATTTGATTTTGGCAAGTGTGAAGGGTAACAATATCGCTCAACAATATTTTTGTTTTTAGAGAGTCTGAAAAGGGATTAAAGAAGACTCCATGGGGCTACTTTTCTCAGTTAATCTAGACGATATCAAAAAGAAAAAAATACAATCTCTTTGGATGTTGCTTTTGAATTTCAAAGCGAGTTTGAAAGACAACAAAGCATGCTTATTAAGGAGTCCTGAGGGTAAGGCCTAGGATGATGATGAACAAAAGAATGAGGCTTAATTATGTAATCATGATAGGACTAACCAAGAATCCCAAGCCTATAGTCATCACTGACATCATGGACTCCAAAAATGCAGCAAAGGATCTACCTAAGGCATCCATGTAAAGGTAGGCTCTACCACCTAATTATGACACTTATAAAGAAGCAATGAAGGTTCTGTGTCTCACTTCAATGGGGTCGATCCTATGGAAAATAGAAAAAAGACAACGAGATGAAGAAAGTGGGAATAAAGTCCTAACTTATATGCAAAATGTTGGAAAAAATGGCTTTTACCAAAGAAACCCGCGTACACCCTTTTGTAATTTGAAAAAAAATAAAAAGAAAGCATTGAATCCTCTCAATATTTGTCATGTAACAGGATGTATGTTCACTGGAGAGAGAGAAAGCATGAGGATCTCAACGTCTTGGTCAAGGAGGACCATGTGGTCATCGCTACACTGAAATAGTGTGGGTTATGGAAGTTCTTCCAGTGTCCATTTACGAGGGCACAACCGAGGTTGCTCAATGCTCTTGTGGAGTATTTGCATTCTAATGTTGAGGAATTCATGTTAGAGGGTCAATCAACAACCCTGTTGGCCCTTCACCAAGTTTTTAGGATTCTTGGTCATGCTTGACCTATTTTGGGACTTCGCTAGGATTTTGAAGGCCGAGCATAGGACGAAGTAAAGATCGCGGGTTATCAGGCCCTTTTAGGGCCCTTTTTGGGATTTGGGATTATGTAACGGGTGTGGGAATGTCAGCCTATGGGTTTACCCATGCTTAGGCCTATTTTGTAATGTATAAATAGAAGACTAGGCAATGTAAGTGGAAGCAGTTGCAAGTTGCCTAAGTGCTAGAGATGGATTTGTGTGATCAAGATTTGTAAGTGCTTTGTGCATACTATGTGATAAGACTTGCAAATCTAAGTGAAATTTATTGTAAGAAGCTGGTGTGCAAATTGTGTAAGAAGGCTTTGTGTTGCGATATAACCCGGGGAAGGAGGAACTGACGAGGTGCGCACAAATCTCCTGTCCTTTGAGGAGTAGGGTTTTTTAGGCTCTATGCATATAACTGATTGAAGAAGGTAATAAAGAAGAGAAGAGTTGGTGGAAATATCCCCAAGGTGGGGGTGAGCCACGTACATGGTGTGTTTCTCTACTTTGTGCGATATGTTGATGTGTTTATATGTTAATATTCTTAGTGCTTTAATATAGATGAATGATATGTTGATGCTTAGTGCTTCATGGATGGATGCTAGATCTAACTTATATAACTTTGCTTAGTTCTTGAATCTGCTAGATCTGATCTGTTCCATCATGCTAAGTGATGCTAGATGTTATATCTGAATGAATATTGTGATCCTCTGTAATTAGGGTTTAACTTCATTGTAACTGAGATTGAATATTGATGAATGTTAACTGTTGAGTGCTCTGTTGAGTGTTAGAATCACATATCTGTGTCCCAGCTATTCAATCCTACAACCACCCCTACCTCTACCTCAGGTGAGACTTCATCTACCTCGCAGGTGTTTCCAAAAGGGCCAGTAGTTAGGGTTTTGTTGGTGAGTTGTTGTAGCGTTGAACCCTGGGTCTACCCCTATGCCAAAAAATGGTTCCGTTGTCAGGACCTGAAATTGTGATTGCTGGGAACTGAGGAAAAAGAGGCTTTGTGTGAAGATCTAACCTGAAACTATGAAATATATATGCATAGATATTTCACTCTAGTGCGCAGTATTCTAATCAATCTGTGAAGCTCTGTGCTAAGAAAAGAAGCCTGATCTGAAGAAAGAGGTAAGATCTGCAAGCTTTTGTGCTCTGATAGAGGTAAGAATAATAAAAAAATTTAGATCTGGAAGCTTTATGCTCTATTGAAGATAATATTAGTGGAAATTTTTGTTTCTAAAGTATAGATCTAGGTATGTTTGATAAGATTTGTCCTAGCTTGAAAACTAGGGCACTGATAGATGAAAGAAGATTTGTTATGAATAGATCTGATAAGAATAGTGAAAGATATGTTATACATATGCATAGAGAGAATGTTTGGAATAAAAAATGGATGCAGGATCCTAGAAAGAGTTTTTTGCAGGTTAGCTACCATGATCCTAGTGCACAATACAGGAAATGTTGGGGATCATTTAAGAGAAATAGAGGATTAACCCTTTGTTACAGTTGTAGAAAACTGAGACATCTGGCTAAAGAATGCCCTGCTAGAATACCTAGTTGCCTTTGTTGCAAAGATATGGAACATGAAGTTTTGGATTTCCCTAGAATGATTGCTAAGGTTGAAAGGATGAATATGAGACAAGAATACCATGAGAAAGATCAAGCAACTGAGATTATGGTGGAACCCCAGAAAGAATCAGAAAAAATATTGCTACAAATGAAAGAAACCCTAAATGACCACTGACATATCAGCTTATCAGAGATCTTCAAAGAAAAAGAGTGCATTGAAGTAATAATAGGAGACTTTGACATTGACTGTGTTTTGGATGAGGAAACACAAGTGAATATCATGACAAAAGGAACTTGGGAAATTATAGGAAAGCCTGCTATGATTTCTTCATTGGGAGGAATAGGATTATTCAGAGGAAAGTTGATAACCCTATGTGGAATACTTACCCATACATCTATGAATGCCAATGAAAATTCGATAGAGGCAGAATTTGAATTTGTCAAATTTATTAAAAACAACGCTCCATTTGCTATGTTACTAGGAAAACCTTGGATTGAAGGAGATCAAACCAGAAGAAAAGAAGAAGAAATCTTAGAGTAGAAAAAGAAACAGTTAAAAGATTTCATGACTAGGAGGATCACACACACGATTGAAGAACAGTGGAACCGATCAAATCTATTTAAAACCAGAGACTCAGATGTCAAAGTAGGAAGAACACTAGAAGACCCACAGAGGACTGAAGTACCTATTCCATATACAGATGAAGTATTACCCCTAAAAGAATCTCACCAGCGCGAAGTTACTCTGCTAAAAGAAGATAAGAATCAGAATGGAAAAAGGAACACCGAGACAAAGCTCACTAGAAAGAAGGATAGAAAACTAAGTAATAAGAAAGCTAAGATCGAAAAGTTACAAAAGGTTCCAAAGGGAACTTCACAGAAGGAAAATTTTCACAATTGGAACTTCTATGGGATATGAGAACTGCGTCACATGGCACTTCTCCATGGCAAAGAAATATAGCCTTTGGGGACAGTGTAAGCATTGGATCGACGGCCTGAACAGGTAGAAAGGAATTTATGATCAGAAAGTTTGCCACCAGACCATTGGGACCACACTATAATGAACAAAAATGAGTTAATGAAGGATTCTCACCCATTACAAGAGATTCATTGCCAAGTTATCTAATTATCCCATCGCGCCACACAACGAGAACACTTTTCCTAACTGTGAATCTGAGTTCGCATACTAGTTGATTTCGCACAAGTGATTATCACGCTATCACCATCCATCTCGTTGCATTGATCAGCTACCCTTCGAACCTGAGATATTCAACCACGAGGGTGCATGTCAGACGAGCTTAGTGCTGCAGAGAAAATTGTTGAATAAGTTCTCATTAACCTAATAACTGAAAGAGAAATGTCTGCAAGTATTCAAGCGTCATCGACAAGGGGAGTGCAAGCCTCTCTGTCGACTGCTCATGGAGCCAGATCATCTTGACCATCAACAAAAAAGAGAAACAAACATAGAGATGACCTAACCAATGCAAATTTGATCCCGTCCATATTGCTCGATTACATCCCGCCTCTGGTCGATGCGGTTAGTCGAGATAGCGTGCCAAGAGATTTCGAGTACTCCATTATTACTGCGTACCTACCGAAGGGGATATGTGTAGTTCGCGTGCAGTAGGAAAACATCACAGCGTTGAATTTCAATGACTTCAACCACGGAGATCGCAAGAACTATAGCATGCTCTCCCCGTACAAATACCTGACTAGGATGAAGGGGAAGAACTCAAATATAATCCCCCAACCATGGACGATGAACTTCATGCAGTCCACTCTGTTAAATTTCATGAAGATCCCACACTTCAGAAGGCACCAGGAAGTGAACACCTATGTCAAGATATTTCTTTAATGTTACCATGGTGGTTACTTGTGGCTATATCATCATATTACAGTTGATCTGATGTTGATCCATAGGATCACGGGATTAAGTATGCAAGGATCCGAACCATAGGAGTTCTATCTAGGAAAAGCCACATATCGCATGCTAACACAGAAGATCAAGTATACATACAACAATGTTGAAAAGGGAATGCGAGGATACAAGGTAGCCTCCATCCATAATGGTGCAGTGCGCCTAGCCTGCCAGCTAATAGCTGAAAAGTTAGTAAGAAATAACAGACCTACATAGGTCACAGGCTTTGTCGTTGACCTCATAGGAAATTGCGTATAAGGCCTACAGATGAACTGGGTGAAGTACCTAGTTAATCAGCTAAAGCTAGACTTTCACGAAGCACAGGATTAGGGCTATGAGTTTTAGTTTAGCTGGCTCCTAATCCTCATCACCTTTGTTTCCTGGGAGATGTCGGAAGGTGCGATTGAACCATTCGACCCACTCGCCATGAAGTTCACTACCCTTTGGTACTTGAGTGATATGAACAAACAGTGGAAGTCAAACATTGTTTTTCATACATATTATTGTCAGCTGAAGAGAGCCATCGAAGCTAAAATGCGCATGACCATGAACAAGTTACAGAGGTTTTGACACCTGATGAAGTTCTACGCAGATCGAGACTTCATCTACATTATAGTGTGAGCCGATGAACATAAGGAGAAACTTCATTCATACTACAAGCTCATGGAAGAAGACCTAGAGGAGATCACTAAGGACTAGTATGAAGACCTCCTTCTTCCTGCAGACCCCACAGAGATGTCTGACCCTGAAAACCCAGAGACCACGCATAAAGAGCATGATAAACCCAAGCCCAACAGAATGAAGAAGATTGAAGAGGTGTCCAAGAATTAAGCAGTGCCTCATGAAATACTACTTCAGTATCACCTGACCAAGGGGGTGATGACAAGGTAGAGGAACTAAATGGCAAAGGAGATGAATAGAAGACAAGCGATGTAACACCACCCAGATACAAGGTTGATCCCCTAAATAAGAGGAAGTTTTCTCCCACAAAACCTTCTTCCTGGAAGAAATTGAAAGCCACCGTGACCAAGATGAAGATTGTGCTTACTGCCAATGATTTTGACTTCATCATAGCAACTCTCAATGATGCTTCACTGGAAATCATGGAGAAGCAAGAAGCTAAGTAGGAGGAAATATACAATAGAATTGAGGTCGAACTCCAAGGGGTACAGAAGGCCCTTCATTCCATCCGCGTAGTCACCACTACGCCCCTGCCATCTGGAGAACGAGAGTTGTTAGATGAGCCACCCCAACTCCATCGACTAGCTGATGAGGTCTAAGCTCGCCTTCATCATGCTCAAGAAGAAACAGAGAAAGCTACCCAGGCCTTGAATAAAGTGCAAGATGTACTTTTAGAACAACGTAGAGTTTCAAAGAAGGAGAAGGTTTCTCTCCAGGTAAAGTTTGAATAAGAGAAAGTACAGATGCAACAAGAAAGAGAACTGTTGCTCATAGAGCAACTCGAAGTGAAGGAAGCAGTCAACAGAGCACTTCACTCTGTGACAGGCTTAGAGATACAACTAGAATACCAAGTTATGCATCAAGTAGAGAAATGTGCGGAAGCTATCCAACAACTACAACAATGAATAAATGACTTAGATCTCTGCATAGTGCCCAACACCCCGCAGGATGTGAGGGACCAATAAGAAGAAACTGCTCGAAGAACAGTTGAGTGAATAAAGGCCCTTACCATGGAATGTAAGAAACTCATTGATCATAGTGCCCAGACCTACAAGAAACTCACTGGGAACCCATAACTGAAGGCACTAGAGTCACATCTCCAAGAGGTGAAGTATTAAGCAGAAACGATACAGGCACAGTTGAAGCCCCTATCAGTTGTGGAAATAATGAAGCAATCCCAGGAGTAGCGCACTGCCCAGCAGTAGGTCCACACTATTCAAAGAAAAGTTATGGAAGTAACTCAGAGACTCCAACCTATACAGGATAAGGATTATCAACTATTCACAAAGATCGAAGGCCGAGGAGCGAAACTGGAGCAAGTCATCACTGCAGCTAAACAACGCCTAGAGGGACCTGTCAATGAAGTAGTCATACAAGAGTTCACTGAACAAGGAGTCATGGCATAACAACAAGTTGAAGAAACTTGAGCCAATATTGAGGCTTTTGAAGAAGAACTAGTCAGATCAGAGTGACTCGAGACGAGTCGCGGGTGAGTGTTTGGGGCCTGTTAGCCCTTGACTAAGTTTTGAGGATTCTTGGTCATGTTTGACCTATTTTGGTACTTTGACAGGATGTCAAAGGCTAAGCGCAAGACGAAGCAGACACCACGGGATCTTGACCCCTATTAGGTCCCTTTTTGGAATTTGGGATTATGTAACGGGTATGGGAATGTCGGCCCATGGGTTTACCCATGCTTAGGCCTATTTTGCAATGTATAAATAGAAGACTAGGCAATGTAAGAGGAAGCAGTTGCAAGTTGGATAAGTGCTAGAACTGGATCTGTGTGATCAATATTTGTAAGTGCTTTGTGCATACTATGTGTTAAGACTTGCAAATATAAGTGCAAGTGATTGTAAGAAGCTGGTGTGCAGATTGTGTAAGAAGGCTTTGTGTTGCAACCTAACTCGAGGAAGGAGGAACCAACGAGGTGCATGTAGATCTCATGTCCTATGAGGAGTAGGGTTTTTGAGGCTCTGTGCATGTAACTAATTGAAGAAGATAATAAAGAAGAGAAGAGTTGGTGGACGTAGCCCCAGGGTGGGGGTGAACCAAGTACATGTTGTGTTTCTATGCTTTGTGCAATGTGTTGATGTTTTTATATGTTAATATGCTTAGTGATTTAATATAGATGAATGATCTATTGATGCTTAGTGCTTAATGGATGGATGTTAGATCTGACTTATATAACTTTTCTTAGTGATTGAATCTTCTAGATATGATATGTTCTGTAGTGCTAAGTCATGCTAGATGTTAGATCTGAATGAATATTGTGATCCTCTATAATTAGGGTTTAACTGTGTTGTAACTGAGATTGAATATTGATGAATGTTAATTGTTGAGTGCTCTATTGAGTGTTATAATCAAAGATCTGTGTCTCAGCTAAGGTTTCATAAATCTGAGTCCTGTAACCACCCCTCCCTCTACCTCGGGTGAGACTTCATCTACCTCGCAGTTGTTGCTGAAAGGGCCAGTAGTTAGGGTTTTGTTGATGCATTGTTGTAGCGTTGAACCCTGGGTCTCCCCCTGTGCCAATAGACACCAACCATAGAGGATATCTACTTTTTTGCTGGCCTCTTGAGAAGAGGGGAACCAATCGAGGACTACATTTAGATGTATTGTGAGGCAAAAACTTAGAAGCTAGGTTCTCAGGTGCCCATCCAAAATACAACCATTCTTTCTTTACGTGTGATCTTACTTTTGATTGGATGGATTACTGGATCCACAACCCTTCATCATGCCTCCCGGGCACATATGCATTGTTCCATTCAGTGCTTGGAGGCCACCATTTTTTACTAGAGTACTACCATGATTGTATGCATGAGGAGACAACTTACAAAGTGTTGGCGGGGTACCAACAAGAAATTTAGGTTGGTACTATCTTGTTCTCCTTATTCTTTGAGAGGGGGGCCAATCTCAGTCCCAGAGAGACAGTACGATGGAATGTAGCCTCCTTCCCAGCAGTGAGAAGGTGGTTAGCTTTGTGGCCTAGACAAAGTGGAGGGAGGACCATAGAGGCCTTTGACAACAAGTTTTTTGATTGGTGGGCACATCAGATCCTGATGATCGAGGATTACCCATATGTAGGGATCAACTTCACCAGAGACCCTGACATGAATGTGCCTCCCAGCGAGGAGCGTGGCGAGATACGTAACATATCTTTTAAAGTTTATTTAATTTTTAATTTTCATATATATCCTTTTTATGTGTGTATAGAGAACTGACTCGTGTGTCTTTTATGTACAGATGTGGAGCATGTTCGACCAATAGACTTCACCAGGACTTGGTGACATCCTCGACCTCACACAAGACTAGTAGCAGAAGGAGGACCAACAACTATAGGAGGACCCCCAGCTGGAGAGGCTGACAAAGTATTGTGATGGGTGGAGCGCAACCTCACTGCGCTCACTCATTCCATTCCTATGGCTGAGATTGAGGATCTCCCCCCGACTATGCAACTGCATGTAGTAGGGGTGCCTCGAACATGGGTCTAGTTGTTCCAGCGTCATGCGAATGCCATTGTATATTATAGTGGGGCCAATAGGCCTCTTCCTTAGATAGCACTAGACCATTGATGTGTCGAGGGAATTTTTTGTACTATATGTATTTTTTGAGGGTATAAGCCCAATGATGTAGACTCGTAACTTTTGAGGCTTTCATGCCCACCTATGT
>JZKD02S1541097.1:19555-32787 GCA_000966675.3 Picea glauca | reverse complement strand
CCTAAAACTCGAATAGCTAGAGTATATGTTAGATGATTAAATATCCTAGGAACATGGATATACGTAATGTAATCGAAATATCGTTCTAAGAGACGTACCCTAAGTAATTGTTGGTGCAGAGTGGGATCATAAACGTGGTAAACCCCATTTAACTGGGACACAACCAGGTGAGCATCTAGGTAGACCAGGAGATGAGAAATGCCATGTGACAAAGCGTCACGAAGAAATTCTATCCCTGCATTGTATTCATAAACATTGTTTGTAGCGTCTCCTAGACAAATACCTTCTGAAGATAGCAACTGGCCTCCAGGTGTGAAAATCACCCAAGCTATGGAAGAAAGCCTCTGAGTTTTTTGACTAGCATCATCCACGAACCCCATATAAACCTCTGATTCACTTTACATATGCCATGGTGAAAAATAAGACATAAATAACTACACATCCATAAAACAAAAAAGACAAAAAATGTATAAGATCCTATACATATATACAAGAAGTCACCCAGGTGACCAACCAAAGAGTAGTACTTATTAAGGTAGAGTCCATTTTTAGGCTCCTCCAAGGCATTTCCATCAAAATCAACCAAAAGGCAGGCACCCTTCTCTAAGACCTCTTTCATAATGAACAATCTGATCCACATGGGTTTGAAATTACCTGCCCCCAGGGAATCCTTGTCTTTATCATAGACTATAACAATATCACCTTCAAAAAAAAATCAAGGATGAATGAATCAATTGTACTGACACTTGACTCATTTATTATGATCCTCATTGGCTAAGGCTGCATCACGATGTTTCTCATCGAGCTGCTCGAGATATAGAAGGCATTCCTCAAGTGATGAAGTGTCCAGAAGTAATTCCACTACCAACTTTAAAGAAGGAATCTAACATTCAATAGGTAAGATTGCTTCAGACCGTATACGAGTTGAAAAGGTGAGAAACTGGTGGCAGTATTCATAGATGTTCGATAGGCCCACAATGTTGAATATAACATCAAATGCTAATTTGACTTGGAAAAATTGATCATCCACTGAAGAATAGTCTTGAGAGACTTATTCATAGCTTCAACCTGATCATTCTATTGTGGGTAATAAGGTGATGAATGTTCTTGTTTGAACCCGAGATTTGATGTTAATTCAGTCATTATTTTATTTTGGAAGTGACTGCCATGGTCAGTGACAATCTCCTTCAGGATACCAAACCTTGCCACGATTTAATTAAAGATGAAAAGAGTCATTGTTTCGCCATCATTGCTAAACGTTGGAATAGCTTTGATCCACTTCGTGAAGTAGTCTACTGATATGATGATGTAACAATGCCCTCTGGCTAAATCTGGGTGACATGTAGTAAATTCAATCCCCCACTTGGTGAAAGGACCAATAGAAATGACTAGAAACATAGGAGAAGTATGTTCCTGCATCTTCTGATAGAAGATCTGACACATGTGACACTTCTTGACCGCCTTTACACAATACTTGATTAATGAGGGCCAGAAGTAACTTGCACGTAGAATCTCTTGGGATATTTCCAACCTCGACAAATGACCGCCACATGCTCCAGTGTGAAATTCGTTCAAAACGATCTCTACTTCTTCATGGGTAAGACATCGCTGAAGAATGCAATATACACCTCAATGATACAACATTTCATCGAGGTTAAGGTAGTTTTGTGTCTGAGGTCGAATTTTTCGACGCTCATCGTGGCCGGAAGAAGAAGTGGGGCACTTCAAGTTTTGGAGATACACTAGTATATCTCCATACCAGGGGTCCAAATATGCAATTAGAAAAGTATCTACATTAATATGTTATTCTTCAGGCATGATATCACTAGAGTCGACCAGAAGTTCTGAAATGAGTTTGGAAAATACCAATGACTTTTTGGATTTCTCAAAAACAAAATCCAAGTAAAATTCCTATAAGATGACTATCCATGTACTAATATTTCCACCAATGAGCCATCATGTTAACACATATTGGAAAGGGTTGACGACAGCGATGACAGTGGTCTTGCGAAGCAAAATGTAGTTACAAAACTGTTGGATAGCATGGAAAGCCACCAAAGCAAGTTTCTCAACATGAGAGTAGTTGAGTTCTGGTCCAACCAAGCCTCGGCTAAGGTAATATATAACTTTCTCTTAGAGCATATCATCTTCTTGAACCAAGACCATGCCGATGGTCGACTCCGCAACAACCAAATACAACAAGAAATCTATGTTATAATCAGGAGGCTAGAATAGAAGGGTAGATGTTAGGGCACATTTCAATGCTTCAAAGGAGCATTGATAAGTTTCATCCTAATATCATGGGACCCATTTTTTCAAAAGACGCATAAACCCTTTAGTGATCTCGGCGTAATTCACGACAAAATGTCGAAGAAAATTTTCTTTCTCGTGTAACCGTTGAAGTTGGGGTATCGTGCACAGGGGAGGAAATTGAAATATCGCCTCAACCTTCATAAGATCAACCATGATCCTTGTTGTCAATACAATAAAATCTAAAATACGACCTAACATCATGCATAAAATACACTTGTTAGGATTCAAGTGAATTTGATAGTAGTGACATCGTTCAAAGATTAGTCATATATGTGAGGGATGATAAGATCTCTTGTGAGAATGTGAAGCTAGACCATCAAGATACACCTCGACTATGTGTTTGAGGTCATGAAAATCAAATGACATGGCCCATTGAAAGGTGGCTCCAACAGTCTTCAGGACAAAAGGAATCCTACGATACGCGAAGGTACCACAAGAACAAATAAAAGTTGTTTTATGTTGGTCCTCGGGTTTTATTTGAATCTGATTGTATCCCGAGAAACCATCCATGAATGAAAATAATTCACAACCTACACATTCATTGAGAATCTAATTGATAAACGGGGTAGGTAAATTGTCTTTAGGGAAGGCCTTAGTCAAATCACGAAAATCCATACAAACGTGAATCGTGCCCTATTTCTTGTTAACCAGAACCGGGCTTGAAACCCATTTTGTCAATTGTACAGGGTAGATAAAACTGGATTTGAGCATCTTTTCTACTTCTGCCTTGTTTGATGCCACTTTTTGAGGATTGATTGGATGAACCTTCTGTCGGATTAGTTTGGCATTAGGATAAGTTACGATTTCATGCTTGACAATTTGTGGGTCGATGCCTAGAATTTATTCATAAGACCAGGAAAAAACGTCACAGAACTCTTTGAATAACTCAGTGTAAGTTTGAATCTCTTTGAGGGAGAAATATGCTCAGATGAAAACATTCTCCACGACACCATGGGTTTTGGATATGTCTATTGGAATCATTGTATAAATTCTTGCCATGTTACCCTCAACATAAACTCTGTGCGTATCCAGAGGGTTGATAGGACAAGGATTATCTCCATTCATGGTCAAAACAAATTCTCCCACCTCTATTCTCCTAAGATCGGTAAGGAGATAAGATCTATGATGTATATCATTACAAGGTTTGTTGGGATTAGTCATTGCCTCGTCAGAGGGAAAGACCAAGTCTAAAGGATCTTGAGCAGAAAGATAATTTTGAGCCCAAATAGGCTCGAGAAATAGATATAACTCTTGTGATGGAGTTGAATTAGGGATGGCTAAAGTTTAAGGGACAATTTTGTATGAAACCTTAGTCACGGATAAGGGCATGACCATGCCACGATGCCCTATCCTTTCCATCGAGGTCGATGGGGAAGGTAAATTCCATAGATTGTTAAAGTATCTCATTCGAAATGATAATACTTACAAAATTGCAGCCCTCGACTGGTCGGGAACAACCAATATAAGATTTACATCGCTAGAAGGCAACGGATAACCAAAGGTTCCCATCAATGATAGAAACAAACCAACACCTAAGTTGAAAATTCCAGGCTATGGATTGTCAATCATCGGGACCATGGAATACCCTGATGAAGGGCTAGGACTAGAGAAGAACAACCAGTTGATGGTCACAATCCAACCCTCATGCGAAAAACATAATACTAAAAAAACAGTAGCAACCACCGCATGCATTACATAATTCCAAATTCTTCCTAACAACAGGTTGTAGTCAAGAGGTGCATCGACCACTTCAACTTCGACACATACAGTTTTACCTCCCAACTGCACTGGGAAGGAAGTAATTATTTTGTGTGGTCTAAACGACCGACCGTCAAAAGTCGTAAGAAATGTAGGTAACGGAGACAACTTAGGTTGTCCAATGGAATTCCAACATGCCAACGACATCATGCAAGTCAAGGCACCCTCATCAACCATTGTACTGAAAATGTTTCACGTAAAATATTTCTTGGTGGAAGCCACTACTATCTGAAAGGAAACATGGTGAGGAAGATGGGATTTTAAGTCAATTGGATCGAAAATGACCACTCCTGGCTTATTATCCTTTGTTGCTCCCAAGGCGGAGAACAGATATTTTCTCTATGAGGGGAAACTCTGGAGGACTTCTAGAGTAGACATCGTGCAAGGGGTTTGTGCCAGATCCTCTACAACACAGTATTTCTTAGCGGCCTTCGTGTTTGGATTATGAGAAGAATTCTTAAATGCACCTTTAGGGATGAAAGTCATTATTTCTCCCATCACCTTCTCAATTTGGAGAGGATTCGATGGGTTAGAGGCTTCCTTTCCCTTCTCATAATATTCTAGCATTCCTTAGTCTCACATCCTAGTCGATAAATGAGATTCTTCATTCATCATGCAAATGTTCGTGGTCGGGTTGTTATTGGTAGGAGCAGGGGATCCCTGACTGCCCCTTGCCATGGTTGTGGATGTGAAACCTAAGCCATATTTTTCCCTTGTGGAAAAGGGTTCATGAGCACAACAAGTTGTTGCTGAGATAATAGATAATGGGCTTCTGCAAGACAAGGGAACAAGTGAGTCGGGCGGTCTTTCGTGAATAGATTACACAGATACTTTGACTTCTTCTTCTCTATTTTTTCCCTACCAACATTATTGGTAGATTTTTTATCCCCTTTACCCTTCTTATTTTGTTGTTTATTCTTTCCCTCAACCTATTAGTTGGCCTTGGGATTCGTCGACTACACACTATGTACATTTGATGTCTAGGTAGGGGGAACAAATAAACTCAGATTTGGATGGCCATAGTCTATTGTATCGACAATTGTTGCAAATGATTTGAGAATAGGTTCATGGACATGCTTTATGCTGAGCCCACAATTTCATCAGCATGGGGCCCAGACTTTTTCTTGGCCTTATCGAGAGTATATAGTGGCACATCTGGAAAAATCTCATAGAGCATGCCAGACTGAGAGTAGATCAGTTCAAGTTGTTGGGCTCTCATAATAACCTCCTCTTCTGAAAACACTTTGGAAGTCACTACACCCTTGGATACGCAAGGCACCAAAGACTTCAATAACCACTCAAGTAATAAATCAAGAGGCATCATGACCTTAATCGAACTCTTTCTACGTCGCCATTCTCGGATATGATCGGAGATATGGTCGGCCTTGGTTTTCTCAAATTTGTCTAGCAATTCAGTGTTAGAATCATATCTCATAGGTAACTAGAAATTTTTAAAGAAGACCATCACCAAGTCATTGAAGTAAGAGTACCTCAAGCCATCGATCTCAATATACC
Source organism: Picea glauca (assembly GCA_000966675.3). Classification (NCBI taxonomy): domain Eukaryota; kingdom Viridiplantae; phylum Streptophyta; class Pinopsida; order Pinales; family Pinaceae; genus Picea; species Picea glauca. The sequence goes on along the minus strand of JZKD02S1541097.1, from coordinate 27,201 downwards.
ACTTCACAACACCCCACATAAGAGTGAGTTGGAAAAGGTGAAACTAGACAAAGTCGTCCTTCAACGAGTTTGACAAGCTCCATAAGTGAAAGTTCATCACATGATCACCTATATCTTCACCAGGCTTGCCCTCAAATGTCGAAATATTTGAAATCAACTTTGTCAGCATGGGGGCCAATGTGGATCGTGAAAATCGGGTCATTCAAGAATCTCGACAAGTCTGGCAGATGTAGAGTTTCTAGAAATGGTAGTTTCAGTTATGAATTATTTACATGAAATTAGGGCCCTGGATTTTGACTGCCACTAGGTTTCCAGGAAAAGTTGGAATACTAGCCAAGATTTTGGTAGAAACCATGGTCTTGACCAGCAAATGGAAAATGTGTTTGTTGAGGTGTCATCGGATGACTCCCGAAATTGGATGACATAGCTTGTGCAAGGATTGCTCCCTGCATTGTGTTCCAAGGACCTTGGAAGGGGATGCCCCCAGTTGATCCGACGGGAATGGGTAAAGAGACCTTCCTGGGGTTCCATTGAGTATGGAATGGGTTTCCCCTGACCAACATCCCTTGTGAGGAAATCAATCCCTGCCAAGGATTCTAAAGACTCTGTGTGGAAGAAACTCTGGTCATCACTCCCTGTGAAGGAATGGTACCTTACACCGGGTTTTGTTGACCAAAGTTGGGGTTGCCCCTAGTCGAGAAAGTGGATGATGAAAAATCGTTGTTCCCAAATGCATCGAACAAAGATAATGACATAGATCCCAATGACATTGTATAAGAAGAAGGTCCTAAAGTTCTTCCACAAAACAAGCTATAATTAGAATTCAAACAAATTGGTTGTTGAAAAGAACCACTAAGTGAAGGGGACATAGAAGGTATATGACCCCCACCATAAGGAATAACATTAAAAGGGATAGTAGTTCCCACATTTGACCCTTGCAAGGGAATGTTTGAGCTCCCTACCCGTAGACCCATGGTCTGTAAGGTAGAATAAGTAATAATTGAGTTTGTATCAAAGTCGGGCATCCCATATGAGAAGGGAGCACCCATCGCACTCTGAGTAAATGGAACAGTGGTCGAAGACGTTAAAATTATTGGACCACTACACAAATTTGAGGGAGTTGAGACAAATGTGGTCCTGATTGGTGAAGGTAGGAGAGGAGGTAGGATGCCCCCTATATTTGTAGTCATAACGGGAGTACGGGGACTCCCAGACGAATTAGCAACATTCACTTCCATTGTCATTCGTAGAACTAGATGGTGCTCAGAAGATGTCACCTCGGGAGGGAAAATATGAATCAAGATCAGTGTTGACAAGTCAGTAATCGGAGGATTGGTTGGCTTGAAACCTTCAGTTTTGAGGTCAGATATGGTGGATTCCTCCGGAGCCGAAAAGTCTCCTCATGGAGCAGGATCGGGAAATCGATCAACCCTTCTTGATCAAGTCTTTGCCGCAATGGTAGAGGAGATGGATCTAAAGTAACCAACGATGGGCCTTGAAGCCTTCACGATCGGTGGATCTGTTGATCTTCCACCTTGTGAAATGATCAAACGACATAGTAAGGCTTGACTAGCGTAGAACACAAAGCACACACTAAAAAGTTTCCTAAATATAAATTAAGAACTCAACTAACTAGTGGGAAGGATGGTTATGCCAATCGACACTAGAGAAAATAATCGATGCAAGTGTAACTCGAACATGGAAGTACCCTCCAGGCATACTCTACGAAGAATGATCTGATATCTACCCTAGGTACCACAGTATACTCCCGTAGTCATCTGTGTAGGTCCGTAAAATATAGGAAACTAGGTTTCCAACTCGCAGTCAGTTACCAGGAGGGTATAGTCGAAAATCGGGCAGATCGTAATGAGCAGGATAACAAGTTTGAAGCCCCTCAAGGGTATCAAAAGAAAGTGTTTCAGAAGACAACTGAGTATCTCGAACGGATTTGAGGTCCACGAAGCTCCGTAGTAAAATGCGATCAATATTATTCTCGAGAAAGACCCTCAATATACAATCCCCACTATGTTTAGTCCAGCTTTGGAGGGGTTATCCCCTGTGTTAAAGGGGGGTCCTAGATAACTCTTATGACACTAGACTTAAACCACTCTCTATATCAGACTCCAATGTTTGTTTTAAAGTGGCCTTGAAGAGTCTCCTCTTCACACCTAATTCAAGGCCCTAAAACCCTAAACTAGTCAGTGAACCCTACAAACATAAAGTCTAATCATTTTTAGATTAAGTGTTAATTTTAAGGCTTGATTTACACAAAGGGTGTAGTAGTGAAATCGATGGTGTTATGAAGAGATGAATAAGTAAGAGAATTTTAAAGGATTTGAAAGCAACAGATACTTCAAAATTAAAGAAATGTTTGACAAAACAACTCTTTGTAAATTCAACTTTTCTAATTGATATTTCAAGATCTTGTAAATGAAGAAATCCTAAAACTTGTTTTTTCTTGACTAGAAACTACTTATGTTTCAGGAAATCGAAAAGAAATTTGAAATGAAGACTCTTTTTCTTTTGAAAATAACAACCTTGACTAATTTACCAAACTAACTGCAAGAAAATGAATTCATTGTTTCTTTTTTTTGTTCGAACTTCTTTAACAAGAAAAAACTGAAGTGATTTTTTTTTTTGTTTTTTCAAAGCAAGAAACAAAAACAAAGAGAAAATTGAAAGCAATATTGATAAATATCTTCAGCCTAGTGTAGATTGCAAGGATTCAACCAAGAAACCAAAAGGTGGATCTAAAACTTGATAGCTCGTTCTAAAGCTTTTAAGACAAACAAAAGAAGACTAAGGAACAAGTAAACCGAAACTTCAACCCAAGCTATGGCCACAGACAGAGACTCTTTCTGAATCAAGAAAGTCCCGAGAAGTCTGAACTTCTATCAGGAAAGAGACCAACTCTCTCTTTATTAAAAGATACTTTCATGAAAAAAATACGTGGGTTGTTGCATCAACAACCTGTGTATGTACGTGAGATGTCTACTGTGAAGAGAACATATGTACGCAAGATGACCCAAAACAGGGCGCGTACACCTCTGAAAAGTTTCAAAAATAAAAAGACAAGGCAGACTTATAGGGCAGGGAAAGTTGGTATGCACCTTGTAGGTGACCAAAAACCCTAAAAAGACTCAGTAAACTTGACTAAAACTAGAAAAGAAAAAAAAAAACCAACCAATCAACCCAAAAATCTCCCTAAAAACCCTAGAGAGATCCCTAGTATGGTCACCAATTGTGCTAGTAGGAAAATCCCCCTATAACTATATCAGGGTTTATAATATAGACAGAGAAAATGACCGTCTAAAAGTCAACCTAGTTTCTACACTACCCCAAACATACCAAAGTAAATTAACATAAAGTAATATCAGAGAAGATCGGTAACTATACCTTTTATCTGACATCTGGTGATGATCTCCTCAATCTCTGTAGCTCCAAAGACTGCAAGTATCCTCCCAAAGCTAAACTGCATCCAAGACTAGGAAAAAAGGGCTACAAGCATGCCATTTCTATTCATGAATTAGGGTTAGATATCAAATGTTATGTATAAATCAAAGAAAATACACAAAACATTATCATTTGGGACAAGGAAAAGAGATTCTTTAATTCATCAAATAAAGACTGAAACTTACAATCCTTATCGACCACCATTCTGCGAACTTGGTTCGGGCTCCTCTTTACATTGCTCCAAGTGCAACTTCAATAAGCCTCTTCTCATAATCTACGAATCACCTCAAGGAACGAGAATGGATTGGATGGAAGAAAAGGGGTTGAAGAGGGAGTGTTGAGGCATTAACTCACAAAAGGTAGCAAATGCTTGGGCAAGGAAGGGAAGTGAAATTGGGAAGAGTTTCAATATTCTTATGATTGGTTGTGAAACGAGACCCAACACCTCCTTTTATATGAAAAAAGGATGGTTATTCGGTTGGGGTATGGACTATAACAGGTAAATTGGTTGGGAAACCTCCAATAGCCCATGAATTCCACTGAATTCCTTACAAATTTTTATTTTTTGCAACTTTTGGAGGTATACGCGGGCTGTGTATTGTGAAGCAAGCATATATACACGGGTTTTCTAGTATGTAGCTAGCGTATTTATGCGGGATGTAGTGGTGCAAGGTGTGTACGTGCTCTAAAAATTGTTTTTTTAAGTACAACTCCTCAACAGTGATTTGGCAAATTATGCAAGTAACAGGGCCAATGCCATGTATGCATGAGTAGGGAATTTTAGGGCTATAACACTCACTCCTTCGAGCAAATTCATTTCTTTCATGTTAAAATAGAGCTCTAAGTTGAAGTGGACTCTTGGGCCAAGAAGGGAAAATATATCCAACAAGGAACTCTTCATTTGAATGGGGTGGTTTTTTCTCTCCAAATTCCATAGCACGATGGGAATTGGGATCTTTCTTTGTGAGGGTTCGGGGATTTTTTGGAATCTGAGGAGATTGGGCGCAACTTCCAGCCCCGAAAAAAAAGAATTATGGATGATTATGAGGAGACAAGAAGAAATTAATAAGTCTAACAATCAGGAAATGATGTCCCTTTTATCCAAGATTGCAAACATGGAACAAGCCTTCAATGCCCTCTCATCTAATGTGATGTCTCTCATTCATATCTAGAGGATTTTGGTTGACTCCCTAGAAGCGGGATGTGAGCGTTTGAGATCCCTTGTGGCAGCTCTGCACTTGAACTCCATATCATTGGCATCAAACAATCAAGGTGAGAGGAAGCTGGAAGAAATAGAAGATGACACAGTTATCCAAGTTCGAGAGCCAATGGACATTGAAGAATTCAACCCTCCTCATGCAACCAAAGAAGGTGAAGCACAAGAAAATGATCATACTTAAAGCATGAATGTTTTTCAAATATGTTTATATCTTAGGTAAATTTGTTAAGACAAAAACTAGTTGGATTACATGGAAGTCAAGTTTAGTCTTAAAAATCTCTATTAGAATGATATGTGTAAAAAATAGTGTGACAGTTTTGTTGGAAATAGTAATTACAAGTCGGTGAGCTTTACATCTCCGAAATTTTTTTAGTTAGTTAGTCAGTCAGTTTGTGAGTCTACAACTACAATCCATTAGTTTACGCTTACATTTACACAAAACCAGTTTTGTCATCTGGCAAGAAGGGGAGTTATTTAATGAAGTTGATCTTTATCTTTCTCGAGTCCAGTTAAGTAGATAAAGGTCAGTCGAATTTATTGTCGTCTTTAATGTTGAGTTAGTTTTACTTCTACAGGAAGTCTCAGTTTTATCCGTATAAGTATGAGTATGTAGGTAGTAGATATGTAGAGAGCGATAGACATAGAGCATGAAATAAACATCGGTAGATGAAGGTAGTCGAAGAAGTCTAAGAAATCAAGATTTGTGTGTGGTTGTAAGTTGCAGAAGTCAAATAAGTCGTTGGAGTTGAAGCTCGACTCAATATTGTATTTTGTATTAGTGCACAATGTCGAAGTTTAATATATATCAAGTATTTTGAGTGTTGTCATACTCGCGTGTATTTCTGATTTTTTATGGGGTGGAATCACGAAGATGGGTTACACTTTCGTGACAATCTGGTTTCCAAAATTTCGAAAACCACTTTTTTGGCCGAACTAAAAATATGTTTCGGCCGAAAGATATTTTTTTCGGCTGAACTATTTTTCTACCGAAAAAATAAATGTCAAATCGAACGGAGCAATAACTGCGCCCTCGATTTTCGTGTAGAAATTTGGTCGGCCGGATATTTGATTTCCGGCAATAATGTTTTGGCCGAAAGATAGTTCGGCCGAAATATTGTTCGGCCGAACTATCTTTCGACCGAAAGATGGTTTATATATTACCAACACATCGATTTTTTGATGTTTACAAAAAAAATTGCGAGCTCTGTTACGTTTTGCGCTCTGTGTTACGTTTTTGCGCGAGTTTTTGGCACGAGCTGGGTTACGTTTTACGAGAGATTTTAGTGCTCCATGTTACGTTTTTGCATGAGCTGTGTGAGGTTTTGCACGAGATTTTTGTGGGAGCTGTGTGAGGTTTTGCACGAGCATTTTGCGCAGTTGTGTGAGGTTTTGCGCGAGCTTTTTGGGTGAGCTGTGTGAGGTTTTACGCGAGCTGTGTGAGGTTTTGCGCGAGCTTTTTTCACGAGCTGTGTGAGGTTTTGCGCGAGCTTTTTACGCGAGTTGTGTTACGTTTTTGCGCTCTGCGAGAGCTGTGTAGCTGTGTGGCTGTGTAGCTGCGTGGCTTTTTGCGCTGTGTCACGAGAAAAGCGGGCGTGGTGGCAGGGGTCGTGGGATTCGAGGTCGACGGGGTCGTGGGCGTCGTGGGCGCCGAGGTCACAGGGGTCGTGGGTGCCGAGGTCGCCGAGGTCATGGGTGTCGAGGTAAGTTATCTCTGATTTATGTGCCAAATGATGTACATGCTTGTTTTTAACTGACCTAGGCTTCAGCCCTCATCTTTATGCTCTGCTATTTTGGACATATCGAGCATTTAATTTAATTTAATTCAATTTAATTTAAGAACTGTGCCCAAAAATAGTTTTTGTTCGGCAGTATTTGTGGCACAAGACAGAGTTTGAAGAGTGCAAAATCCTCGTTTACTTACCATACAAATGTTTTATTAGCTATATTGTTTGCTATGACTGCAAGATCTTTTTATTTATAGATTTGATGTTGTTGCAAGTGTTATAGAACCCTCCCGGCCAACCAGACAGATACCATTGATGAATGAACACAGCAACAAGCATAGGATATTCATGGATCCCAGTGAGCATTGAGAGAATAGACCAGCCAGATTCAATAGAGTAGAGGATATCCTCCCTACTTCCCTTTCTTGTTAGTGCCTCCCTTACCAACCAGACTACAATAACCCTTGTTATGATCCCCAACAAACATTTACCTCATCCATCCATCTTTCCATGTAAGCCTAATAGGTAGGAAGATGCTAGTGGATTCAGAAACAAGATAAACCTTACTTTCGACCCCTCTTCTATAATCATTTTGGTTCTGTTTCACGAGAAACCTTAACCTAGCTTGCTTGCTGCCCTTATTTATTTTAATTTGAGATTGTTGCTTTTATTTCGATTTGAAGGCTTTACTTGAAGGGCACAATTTTTAATTTTATAGAAAAGTTAATGTCATAATTAAAAAATAATAATAGATTAAAAATTAAAATTTAATTTAATTTTTTTTAAAAAGAATTAATATTATTATAAATTTGAGCTTCTACAGATCTAAAATTCACTTCAAAACTAACAGATTCAAATAAAGTTTTTTCATCAATAGAAAAAAAAATAATATCCAAGGTTGAATAAATGTAACCTCCAATCCAAAACTAATGATTGTACTTATGAAGGGAAAAGGAGTGACAAGCATAAGAGTCAAATTTTGAAGACACATTTAGATGTTAGTTCCATTAAACTCCACATGGAAAAAAACACATTGCAGTAACAATTTCAAACAAAAAATTACAGCTAGCCCCTAGGATTAGGGACCCCTACACTTTGGCAGATGAGGATTGCAGTGCAGCTGATCAGGCCATTTAAGGTCAATTTTAAACCTGTGAACAAACCAGTTATAAAAATGTTAGGTATATGACTTATAATCAGTGCAGATTTCTGTATATAAACTAAGTGCAGATTTCAAACTAAAACAAATT